>CM035406.1:170804092-170879092 GCA_020310875.1 Ceratopteris richardii
AGATTGACCTTCGAGGAGCATACAATCTTGTTAGGATCAGAGATGGAGACGAATGTAGTTATGCCATTTGGTCTCGCAAATGCGCCAGCAGTCTTTCAACATATGATGAATGATATCTTTCGAGAGTATTTAGATGATTTTGTGGTAATATATCTTGATGATATCTTGATATTCTCGAAAAATCTAGAAGATCATGAATGTCATGTAAAGATAGTCTTAGAGAAACTGCTACTTGGAGAACTGCTACTTCCATCAGACAGAAGTGGAGTTTTTAGGGTACATTGTATCAGAGAAAGGAATCTTTATGGGCCCTAAGAAGATCAATACAATCCTTGATTGGCAACCACCTTCGTGTGTTCAAGATGTACAATGTTTTCTAGGGTTTGCCAATTTTTATATGATATTCATTAGAGATTAGTCCAAGATTGTGACACCTCTTACCAAGCTTACAGGAAACTCAAAATTTTCATGGACCGAAGAAGCAGAAAAAGCCTTTCAGACCCTGAAATCTACATTCACTATTGCCCCAATCCTAGTTCATCCTGATTCGAGCAAACCCTTCTTCCTAGAAACAGATGCATCAGACTTTGCCCTAGGGGCCATTCTATCCCAATATGGAGATGATGGACACCTACATCCAGTTGCATATCATTCAAGGAAATTTTCCCCTCCAGAAATTAATTATGAAATTCATGATAAAGAACTTCTTGCCATAGTGGATGCGTTTGATACCTGCCATCACCATTTAGAAGGAGCAACTCATAAAGTTACTGTGTATACAGATCACAAGAACCTAGAGTATTTTATGATCACCCGCATTCTCAATAGAAGGCAATCTTGATGGAGTAACTTTCTATCCAGATTCGATTTTGTCATCACCTACCGTCCATGACGTCAACAATGTCAGTCAGATGCCTTGTCTAGAAGATCTTACCTTGCACCAAATAAGGGTGAAGAGGCCTTTGATCAACAAGAGAGTGTATTACTCAAGCCTGAGCATCTCCAGTTGGCAGCTATCTCTTCAACCCATCATGAAGATTTAGCCTTGAATCATTTGATCCGTGAGAATCTACCACATGATGAATTGTTTTGTAATATTAAGCAAAAATCTCAAGAAGGAAAATTCCAAGAAGTAAACGAATTTCAGGAAAAGGATGGGTTACTACTCTATACAAACCTATTATATGTCCCTCCAAGAAAGCCTAGGAGCCAAGTACTTCAACGATGCCATGACAACCTTGCACCATGACATTTTGGAGTGAATAAAACAATAGAACTCATATCAAGGGACTTTTGGTGGCCTCAGAGGTGGAAGGAAGTCAAAGAATATATACGAACCTGTGATACTTGCAATAGATCTAAGGTACCATGACATAAACCTCATGGCCTCTTGCAACCTCTACCTATTCCAGAAAGGCGATGGGCTTCATTGTCTATAGATTTCATCACAGATCTACCAAAGTCAGATAAGTATGATGCCATTCTTGTTATTGTGGATAGATTTACAAAGATGGCACACTTCATTCCAACTACCAAGGCAATTAGAGGTGCAACCACTGCTAGAATTTTTCTCAAGTACATATTTAGGCTTCATGGATTGCCTGATGATATTGTTAGTGATTGAGGTCCACAGTTCATATCCAACTTCTGGAACAATGTTTGCAAGCTCCTTGGTGCTCAAGTTAAACTATCCACAACAAATCATCCACAAACTGATGGACAAACAGAACGGGTGAATCAAGTCTTGGAGCAATATCTTTGTTGCACCAGCAACTATCATCAAAATGATTGGTTTGAGCTTTTACCGTTTGCAGAGTTTGCTTATAACAATAGTGTTCATGCATCTACTAAGCAGACTCCCTTCTTTGCAAATTATGGACAACATCCAAGGATGGATATAAAACTCTCAAACCATGTCAAGAACCCAGCTGCCAGAGACAAGGCCCAATACCTAATGGACATTCACAAAGAACTCAAGGAAGAGATCCGTAAAGCTCAAGAACAATATAAGTACTATGCACATCAACATCGTGTTCAGAATCCATCATATTGAATTGGCGATAAAGTATGGTTACCCAGAAGCAATTTGCAAACTTCAAGGCCTTGTGCAAAGTTAGATCATCAAAGATTTGGTCCATTCACCATCTTGGCCAAGATTAATCCAGTCACCTTCAAGCTCCAGGTACCAAGTACCATGAGAATACATCCAGTTTTCCATCTATCCATGTTGGAACCATATCAGATTACACCATTGGGGAGAGAACTAGCCCTTCACCACCTATCGAGATTGATGATCATGAAGAATTTGAAGTCGAGCATATCCTAGATTCGAGAATATCCGGAGGAAGACTAGAGTACCTTATTCATTGGAAAGAGTATGACATCAATGATCGTACTTGGGAAGCCGTAGAAAACCTTCAAAGAGCACCAATCAAGGTTCGAGAATTCCATAAGAGAAATCCAATGAAGCCCACACCAGAGAACGTGACCGCTCCTCGTGGAACTCGTCGCTTGAGGGGGAGGTAATGTCATGGACAAAGGAAACCATCCTAAGTCTCGGATTCCATGTGAATCCTATATCTCATGATTGGTCCAGAATTTGGGGAAACTAATGCTTCCATTGCATCCCAAATGTGCCAAAACCCTAAGATTGACTGTCTTCTTGTTTGATTCTGACATCTATAGACCATGCTTCGAATTGATGACATCATCGATGACATCATCAATTCATAACCGCCCTAGAACCGCCCTTGGAAAACCTTTATAAGGAGGGGTTGGCCACATTCATAATGAGTCTTGCCAATACCAGTCTTGGGAGCTCAAGGAGTCGTGACCACCAAGTAAGTACTCTCCAAGTTCCAGTTCCTATTCTTGTCTTGTTCCTTGTTCCAGTCCTGTCTAGTCTTGTATCCAGGACATCTTGTCTTGTCCTCTTGTAATCTTGTAGTACGAGATCTTGTCGAGTTATTTCTTGTATCTAGTTCATCTCCTAGATGGGAGTTCTTGTAATCCAGATATCTTGTCTCATACTTATGATCCTAGTTTGGGATCTCCTGTATCATCTCTAGTCAAGTTATTCATACCTATTAGTCCCGGGTTGTGGAACATCTTATATCAGTCACATATTCTTGTATTATTTTCCCTTCATGGGTGATCTTGTAATCAGAAGTGTTTTTTCAAAATCTTGTCTACTGTAGTCAGAGAGCACAATCTAGTGCTCCCCTGACTATATATATATATATATATATATATATATATATATATATATATATATATATATATATATATATATATATATATATATATATATATATATATATATATATATATATATATTTTCATGGTCCAATGCTTTTGGCTTTAGATCGCACCTCGGATGGCCACTTTTTTCAAACTTGGTGTCATTTTCATGTATTTTGGCACCTCTGGACTCATCTTTTGGCTTAGGTTTTCCAAAATCCCAAATTGTCTCTGACTTTTGGTCAAAACCCTCATGTTTTCAACACATTTTTCACGTGTTTTTCTTTACGCACATCATTCATATTGTCTATTCTCACTTTATTTTACCATATGTTTCACAATTTCCCATATGCACCCTCTATAGCTCTATTGTTTCATCATTTCGGCCCTCTCTAGAGCCCATAATCCTACTCCCTCACCCTCCCTTTACCCTTCTTCCCAGCCCCATCCTTACCTCTCCCTGCCCTATCAATCTCAGCCCCCTCAGCCCTCCGTTTCCCCTTCTTCCTACCCTCCATTCACCATCCTTTGCTTTTCTGTGCAACATTTCCACTTTTGGGTTCTTCTATGGTGTCTGTTCTCTACTGCTTTTGGTGGACTTGGTAGCTACTCAAGTGTCCTTTTACAGATTTTGCAGCACAGGAATCATGGTGTCATATCTACTCAAAGTTTTGGCTGTAGTTCTTCACGACGGAGAGCCCATTAGGTGGTGGGCAACTATTGAGCCCATAAAACTCATATTAGTCAAAGTCAATAGCAACCAAAGTCAAAAAGTCAAAGTCAAACTGATCAAAGTCAACATGTTCAAGGTCAAAGGTCAACATGGGTGAAGTCAAAGCGTTCAAAGTCGGGCGTCAAGGTGCACAGGTAGTGCACAATTAATTGTTCAGAAAGGGTAGAATTGCAAAAAGTTGGTTGCAGGTTGTACAGGTATTTCTGTAATTTCTCTAAGGTTCAAAATGTTTTAAAGTGTTTTGGAAGGTTCACGTGAACCCTCTCTTAGGTGCACATTTGAAGAATTAAAAGGCAAAATATGAAGGTATGTGAAGTGGCAGCGTAAGTACACAGAAGTGAAAGTATAACCCCCAATTAAAACTTTTGTTTTAGTCTAAAGTCACTACAAGACAAAACAAGGATTCTTTGGCTGCCCACTTTTGGAGACAATCTTGGGACATCAAAGTGAGCACCAAGATACTCTAGCAGTTAGGAGCATACGTGAACCGACACTCAAATCAAGGCAAGGTATTATTCTTTGAAGAATAAACAAGGTGAGCATAGTCTAGACTAAGCAAGAGAAGTCCAAGAGACATCCAGTGTGTGCGATGCAGAGAAGTGAAGTGCAAGGTAGAAGTGTGCAGAGAAGTGGTAAGCCATACAACAAAAGGTCCCAAGGCCTCATTAAAGTTTTGTGCATGCCGACAGAAGGTTTCCATCCCTCCCCGTGGTGGAATCTTAAGTGCAAGGTGTGCACAAGTGCAAGCTTGGAGAAGGTGGAGGACTGGTGCAACAAGAACCTTGGGTTTTTTGTACTTTGTGA
Organism: Ceratopteris richardii; assembly: GCA_020310875.1. Classification (NCBI taxonomy): domain Eukaryota; kingdom Viridiplantae; phylum Streptophyta; class Polypodiopsida; order Polypodiales; family Pteridaceae; genus Ceratopteris; species Ceratopteris richardii. The sequence continues at coordinate 170,808,870 of CM035406.1, forward strand.
TTGTGCACTCTTTAGGATTTTGCACAAAAAGCATTTGGGTTGTATTGTACATCACCATAGTAGTTTCCTCCTTATAATCAATCTACAGAAGCTTCCAATGTCTGTATCTTTCTTCTTATCTTTCTCCCTTCTCCTACAAACACCCAAATCTCTTTCTGCACAAGAATCCCCCAACATTTTCATATAGCAATATGTAAATTGTATTAAGAAAGATCAAGTTACAAGATGAAAAGAGATGTAAAGGAGACCAAATGGCCTATCTACCCTTCCATAAGGAGACCGCCAAGCTAACTATGGTGAACTAATAAGCTCAACTAAGGAGCTTGATAATTTTTCCATCCCCTTTGTGTAGGAGCCAATTTCTTTTGAGCTTATTGCTATCTATAACAAAAGCTCTATGGTTCTTGAAGGGGTGAGCTTTTGAAGCCTCAATCACTCTGCAGGGAGATCAAGAGAGGTCTCTATGGACTATTATTGTGAAAAACTACCAAAGTTAAGCACATCTCTCCTTCCAAGTTTTCCTAATGTCTTGGCTTCTAATCACCTTCCAAAGGGTTGAGGAATATCTAATAGTCTCACATAAAAAATCCTATTTCCACTCAAGCGGGTAGTCTAGATTGAGATTCTCATGGAAATCTCTTCAAATAGGAGCACTCTTTGGGTGTGAGAAGAAGAAGTGGGGGGTATCTTCTATCTAGACTCACAATGGAGGATTTTCTAGAGAAGGTTCACTTTATTTCTTCTGAGAGATAATGCCAAGGACCTTTAAACATAAGATCCCATTTCATCCACAACCATTTCAAAAAGCATTTCTATTGAGAGCTTTATGAAATTCGATCATTTTCTTGATTCTTGGGACATCTTCAATTTTATTATCAATTATTTACCTGATCCCTTTGGGATGTAGGTCTTCATGGCCAAGAAGAAGGAAAATCTCTTATTCCTTCCAAGGATTGATACTATACCTTAAAAGAAATGATTCTTCAAAGTCCAATATGTGGATTTAATCAATGACTTTAGATCTTATCCTATTCCTTCTAGATTGACAGCAAAGGTGCTTTGCGATATGAAACCCTTTTGATGAAAGCTTTTTGATCTTTTGAGATTTTCCATCTTAAATTTCTTAATGCCAAAAATTGGGAACCAAATGGGGTCATTGTGTATTATTTTCATTTCTCATTTTGGTTGATGAGCCTTCATTGTCTTTCATCCAATCTAGAGGGAGGCAATCAAGCTAGTACCCTTTGGGGTCATTGAGATGGGGGAGAAGACTAAAGTGAAGAGCTCAAGGCCTCACCACTTAGAGGTGCCTAAAAACATTGAGTTTTGACTCTTTCTGAAGATCAACATCCAAACTCATGTTTCTTATCCAAGCTTTAATCATCCATTTCATGGTGATCTTATCCTCCATAGCCTTAATGTTGAGAATACCAAGGGTGTCAAAATCCTTGGGGGCAAGAGCATATATCCCACCTAGTTTTTGGCACCCTCTATGATTAGGGTCTCCCTTCTAAAGAAACTTTCTAAAAATCCTTCTCATCTTCATCAATTTGGAGTTTTTTGCCCTCCAACCTATAAGGAAATATATGATGGAGGAAATAAAAAAATGTTGATCATCATCACTTTATGAGCCAAATTCAACTTCAATCCCTTCTAGTATTGAGCTTGAATACAATCCTTGAAGACGTCAATCCCACCTTTGACCCAGTCAAACCCCAAAGCCTAATAGGACCTCAAGCAGGCAAAAGGCTTGGCTCAAGGCAAGCTCTAAGATCCCATGATCCAATAGAAATTGATGCAATGGTAGAGAGATACTCTCAAACGCAATCTTAGAATTGTTAAGTTTAGAGCTAGAGGCACTTCAAAAAGTACCAAGGCATTTTCAAAGCTAAGAAATAAATCCTAATTCATTAAGGATGAAGGCATCAGTGTCATTAGCGAACATTTTAAGGACCATCTGATCTTGCCAATGAGGAAGCAAATGAGCTTTGATTTGACCAAGTTGAACCTAAATTTCAAGAAGGTACTTCCAACCATCAGTGGAAATAGCAAATAAGAGCGGAGCAAGTAGGAAGCCTTTCTTGATAGGTCCCTTTATCCGAATAGAGATAGAAGATGACTGTTAATACTAATTTGAGCCAAGATATTTCCCTAGAGAGTAGCAGTAATCTCGATGAATCATAGCCTGAAAACCAAATCCTTGTGAGATTGTAAAATGAAATCCCACTCCAATCTATTGTACGATATATCAAAGTCATAATTTAGAATCAACAAGTTTTTCTTAGGTTGTTGGGAATTTCAAGACCTTCCTATATGTCCATGATGGCTTCTAAAATGGATCCTCCCTTGATAAAACCTTTCTAATCTTGGTAGACCCAAGCCCAAAGGTGGTTTTTATCTAATTTACAAAGGCTTGGGCAATGACTTTGTGTCCTATTTGTAACATAGTGATAAATCCTACTTTTTTTATTTAGCTTATGAATCAATTTGGTAGCTCCTTCATTCAAACATATTTGGATGGCACCAAACATGAGGGTTCCCTCCATGTAAGAGCTAAAGCAATTATAAGGTAATTTTTAAAAGCTTTGAGGAATTTCTAAGTGAGACCATATAGAACAAGGCTTTTCCTCAAGCAAAGGGCCTCAATCGCCTTGTTGATATTCCCCATCGACAATGTACCAAACTCCTTTGTTCAAACATAGCTAAGAGGGAACCAAACCCTAGGGCTTCCCTTCACATAATACCTAAAGGATAGGGAATCTTTAAAAGATTTGATTAATTCATTAGTGAGACTATCTAATTCATTAGTGAGACTATCTAGGCTAGGTAGTTTCCTCAAGGGAAGGGCCTCAATTGCCTCTTTAATCTTTCTGATGGAAAACATACCATGAATCCACTAAGCAATGTCTTCTAGAACCTTTTTGGATCTAACTCTAGAGATGCAAGCCACATTCCCGCCTTGGAGTGGAGAGAGGAGAAAAAACATCAAGGTGCTTTGAAAAGTTTCTCACAATGAGGTGACTTTCCTTCTCAATTACACACTCAAGACCATTTCTATTGTTCATTCTTGGGAGGAACTCCTTAACCCGCTTTTTCTTCATAACTCTACACATTTCTTTTGTTGGATTGTCCATTTTTCTTGCTCACCATTGTCTGAAGTAGAAAAGGATCTTCTTTTATTTAGGCATTTAATGATTAAACACTAAAATAAAATAGTTGAAATTTAATGAATTTTATGCAATTTGTGGATTGTGCTCATGATTACAGAAGTTAGAGAATCATTTAAGTCAAGTTATTAATGTTCAAATGGATGTTATTGAGTTACATACATCCATTAATCAAGTTTGAGGTAAAATAGGACTTATACTCGGTTTACTACAAGGGGAGAAAAATACCCATTCAATTAGTTCTCGAGTTGTTAAACTTGAAAGGAGTATGAAATTTCTTAATCCTCCCATTGTGCTAGTCGGACCACAATCTAGTAGGCATAGGCCAATTCTAACCATGCTAGTGAGTACCATGGCTCGAATCACCCTATCAACTTCTATACCAATTTTATCTTAGCCTTTTGGGATTTCGCCTAAACCTATGAATAATATAATTTCTAAAATAAGTCCTACTCTTCTTGGAGATCACTCTTTGGGAAAAGATCTTCTCATTCCTCGATTTTTAGGAGAGGATAGGGATCGGGTCCTTCAATGCGGCTGTCCATTATCCATGTACATATCTCACTATAGGGAAATCATCCTTAAGCTTAAAAATCTCAATGATTTTCAAAAGTTTAAGAGGTTTTGTTCATGAATTTGCACCATCGATTAAAGCATGAAGTCAAACATAATGCACCTAAAACTTTAAAAGATGCAATCAAAGTTTCACAAATGTATGGTAATCACTCACACATAGATACACTTGTGAATGTAAATAAAAACAATAACTTTTACACTGGAAAACAACAAAAAATCAAGCTAGTTAAAAAGGAAGAACATGTGAGAAAAAACTTGTGTTTACCACGATGACTTTCAGAAAGCTCAAAAAGAGGATCTTTGCTTAAAGTGCATGTTATTAGGTAATCAAAGTAAAGATTGTCCCACTAGGGTGAGTCTTAAGACACTCATGGATATAAAGGAAAGATTAAACCACAGGTTCACCTGATACCAACTTTGGATCTACGTAGATCCCAAGTTTAAGAATTGGACATACTGCATGGTGACAAAATACATCAATGTTGAAAAATGGAAATGAAGACGTGATTTCCCCCGAATCCCATAGAGTAGGGGTAGCTTTTACAGGGGTGGGCACTAGTCCCTTTCACTTGTACTTTTCTTTTAATTAATACAAGTCCAGGAGAGCAGGCTAAGGCCAAACTTCCTTTATTTAAAAAAAAAAGACGTGATTTCTCGACTGTGATGAAATCACGCAGCAATTGCCACTAGTGACAGCACGACACGACTTGCCATCCAACACACCTAAAAATTTTGATGGAAATCGACACTCCTCGGATAAAAACAAAGAGATTCATCATCATCAACCAACCTAGTCACTAGGTAGTGGAGCGATTCTCTTCATCCTCAATCTTCAACGATTGCATCACTTCAGAAGTGAGATTTTGAGCGATGATGGAGTGATAAGCACGATATGTTTTTTTAATGTTGACAAAGGTGCTTTAAATAAGAAACAATGAAAAAATACATGCAATTTAGAGGGAGTTACAAAGAAGGTGTATAACTTTTTCATCTCCTAGGTAGGGGACCCATTTGTCTTTAGCTTGTTATTTTCTAGGATGAACTCTCTGAGGTGCCTAGTGGGGAGGGGGTCATAGAACGGCTACTGTTGGTATTGATTTTTGTATCTCCCTAGTTGCTGATAAGGCTGTTGATAGTTTTTCCTAACCACTTGCTTGTTGTAAGGAAAATCTTGTGCAATGTGGTGGGTGTATTTCCTCTCTATGGTACAATACTAGTTATTAGGGTTCCCTTGATTTAGAGCCATTATAGGTCAAACATTATGTGGTCTCCTTTGCAATTATAGCATCGTCTTACTAATACCATCCTCGAGGTTTTTCTACTTGAGAATCCTAACTTCTAAGCTACTTTTTCTACTAATTCATCAATTGAAATTGAGGGCTTTGTTGTAAAGAAAAAAGAACTATCTGAATCCCTATAGATCTCTGAAAGTTCTTACTCATGTCCCCTTGAAAGTTCTAACTTATCTCCCAAATTCTCCTTGATGTCAATGCACATTCACATGCATTGTGGTTTTGGGTTCCTTTAGGTACACATAGGATTGTAGTTTTGGACTTAATAAACCATCTAAGAACAATATCACTTGTTTTGCCGATGTGGGTAGCTCTGGAATAGGGCACCTCTCAATGTATTGCCTAAACCTACATCCTACTAGCGTGACTATCTTTTGAGGTGTCTGCTTAAATCTATGGATCAAGGATGAAGTATAATGACTGATGCCACTCTTAGAGAACTCTGTGAAGAAGGCTTCTAACAACTAGTTGATATCCTTGAATTGACCTTGACATAATGGCTGAAACCACATCAAGGTTGTATTTGTTAAGGTTAAACCAAAAGAAATATATTGAGTGAACAAACCATCGACTTGTTCCACTCTTAACACCTATCTAAATTATGCTACATGGTCGTATGGGTCTCAAGTGCCATCAAAGTAATTCTTCATTGAATTAACTAGTTGAGTGGGTCGCAAGATTCTAGGGTGTTCTCTAGGTCTAGGCAGGGGAAATTCATCCATGCCTCTCTAATCCTTAAGTCCTTCTAGTTTCTCTTGATCGGCTTTGTAAGTCTCTAGTCCTGATCTTTTTGTTCTAAAAGAGCTTGCAAAAATCATTTCTAATCTCTCTTGATTCTTCTCTTTGTGAGTACCTAGGACATGAGAGGATCAAACATCAACATGAGAACCATGTGATCTTGGTGGATGGAATATGAGTTCACCCTTCCAAGTGTAGGCATGTCTACCATGTTCCATTACCACAAACATCCTTTTTGAAGAGTTATCCAAATAGATTACCTTTCCACGGACATCAAGGTCTTTGAACTCATAAATCATTACTTCGTCTACCTCACTGGGTTTATCTAGATTGAATCTCCAGAATGTTTGTCAATATCCCTATTCAATAAAAGATCTATGCTTTTATTGTCTTGGGGGATCCACTCAAGTGCGATTATCCTTGATAAGATTGAGTTACCACAAGGTGTTCTAGGCTCTTTTCCCATGTGCTTCTGGTCTAAATCTCCTATTTTCAACTCAAGAATTAGCATTCCAAACTCATCCATCCTATCTGGGAGGCTTGTAACCATGTACATGGTCCCTTTCTTTTCAAAGTAGGATACCTCTTTGAATTTGACCATAGCATGTTCAATTTTGAAGGTTTGATCAAGGTTTCTAAGTTGGACCATTGACCGTTGCAAACCATCCTCATAGATGCGTGCACCAAAGTGATTGGTTTGTATGTACCCTAACTGAGTTTTATAGGAACCCTCAAGGGTCTGTAAATAAGCTAATCCTAAACATCCTCTAGGTCTTTCAAATGCTAAAGGACATTTATGAATCACTCACTTCTAAGCTCAATAGATACGAATAGTCACTGAGTTGTTGATCCCATGTGACATCTCATGGTGATAACATCCCTTAGGTTCGATGGGAATATAATGCCACATGGTTATACTATGGGATATACCAAAATGATATTAATAGACGAGATTGACCTTGAGGTATCTTGAGAGATTCACCACAAACGAACAGCTCAGGTGATGGCTGGGAGGAAAAATGGATGCTAGACTCTATGTGTGAGGGCCCATGAATAGGAAATAGCAAAAGAAGATTGTAATACTGGTATCAGAGTTGTGGGTCATCCCCGTGATTGCACTATAGGGGAATTGTACCCACCCCACATGTTTGAGAGGCAAACCTTCTATCCAAGATGCCACGCTTCTTTGGTGATGATCTATGTCTTTTGACATTTACAGATGGTCACACAAGCCTCATTCGGGGAACATTTCTTGCCCAAGTGCCTTGGAGCAAAGAGAAGCTTTGTCCCTCTCACACTACCTCCCTCAGAATTTTTTTGAAATGCTCCTCCTCATCCACGGATGCCTTTGAAGCATGGCAAAAGTTTTATTTGAGGGATAAGTACGATGATGATTATATTGATGAGAGAGATTTTGATCTTTAAAATCTACAATGTGCAAGTTGATGGTCTTTTGAGATGATGTGAGAGGGGATAGATCATCCTCTAGGAGATAAGGAGCAATCAAAGATGACACTTTCTTCCATGGGATTTAGCAAGGGGTTATGGCCTCAACTTTTAGGTTTGAATGTTTTTGAATTTTTGTAGATTCTTTACTTTTGAGAAGGAAGGAGTTGGGGGTGTGAGGAGATGGTTGGATACACTCCAAAAATGAGCTTGTGCTGCACAAATCCTGCTCTAGACCTGCCAATGTTACTTTAGCTTACCTTAGTAGACACCTTCAGCTTCCCAAATATGCATTTGGACTCATAATGTGCTTTGGAGCATCACCTTCAAATAGTTGCATCAAAACAGACTACTTCCAAGTTTGAAGAGTTGGATAAACTTGCTATTTATGGACTATAACCTGCTCAATGTTTCATTCAGTGCTCATTCATTGATTACAATTGACCCGAGAGCTTTTAGCCATATCTAATTGGACCCCTAAGCTTGCTATAGGAAGTTATTTCACTAATTTAGGATGATTATATGCTGAGAAATAATCTTAAGAAGTTAGGGGTGTAATCCCGATATTTTAGGAGAATGACAGTCAACAAACATAGGCAGACTGTACTGAACATATCTTGCACATCTCTAAACCAAATGACATGGAAATTGATAGCATGGAACTAGAAGTCTAAGCTACATGTACCAAGTCGAATCACAACAAAATATTAAGTATACGTAGAGAACTTCTCAAAACAAGCTCACTGAAAATGAGAGTATAGCAGCAGGCAATAGTGAACATGAGATAGTTGCATAATCAGAAACAAATGTGTAATGTATTGAATCTATGATACAAAGGAGATGCTATAGGCTTACTCATACATATGTGGGATAAGTGTGCCCACAATCTTGAAGCTCAATATGTCCTTCTTCTGCACTCTATCTCGTGACTAAAAGTCATGAGCTTTTATAGATAAATTTGAATTTGAATTTGGAATCTGTCAGCTAAAAGTGATCCTATCTTTTAGGCTCCTAATTAATTTGACTCCAATCACTTGGTTGTTGTGAATTACAACTCGCAAAGCGACGAGATTCTCTCAAGCTTTGCCTTTTACATTTATCTTGAGTTAAACTCAAGATATTTACAAGAGGTGTTCACATATGACTTATGAATATTCATGCTTAAGATATAAAGTAAACCTTTGATCTTTTGGTCAAGCATCAAGGCTTGCCAAATGTACCAACAGATCCCCTGCAAGCCTAAGATGCTTGATTCTTCAATCCATAGGTATCTCCTGCATTCCAATCATTGATTTGATCTTGTTGAGTTTGCTTCCATCAAGTCCTTTGGTCATCATATCTACACATTGCATCTGAGTAGACACATAAGACTTTCTAGGTCATAAGGTAGTTTGACTTTTCTACAATCGTCTTCAAACCATGAGTTGTTTTCATCAAAGACAACATCTCTGCTAACAATAAAACCTTTAGTACTTGGATTATACAATCTGTACCCCTTTTGATTAAGATCATAACCTATGAACACACATTTCTCTGCCTTTGGATCCATTTTACCTCTGATCTGTGAAGGAACATGTGCATATCCTATGCACCCAAAAATTATGCAATGATCTAGGCTAGGTATTCTTCCATTCCAAGATTCATATGGTGTCATATCATCCAATGCTTTAGATGGAAGCCTGTTGATAAGATAGGTGGCTATGGATACAGCCTCTACCCATAGATAGTTGGGCAATTTCTTCTCATTGATCATGGACCTTGCTGCCTCCACAATCGTCCTATTCCTCCTTTTTGCTACTCCATTTTGTTCTAGAGTATATATGGCGGTGATTTCTCATTTGATGCCTCTATCTTGGAGATATACATCAAACTCATGGGAGAAGTATTATCCCCCTCCATCTGACCTTAGCCTCTTTAATGTTTTCCTTGTCTGATTTTCAACAAGAGCAAGATATTTTTTGAAACAATTGAATACTTCATCTTTATAATTCATAAAATAAAGTATGGTCCATCCGTAGTCTCTTCTTCCTCTATAGCCTCCTTGGTTATTGTAGTTGGTGTTATAGTTGTTGAAGTTGTTTGATCTTCCTCTTCCATAGCTTCCTCTATTGAAGCCCCTTCCTCTGATTTCTAGGGTTCCTGAAACAATTCTCAGTTGTGTGATTAGTCAATCCACATATGGCACATGGAGAGGTGCTTTGGAATCTCCTCCTACCTTGTCTTCCTCCTTTGCCTCTTCCTCTTGTACCTCTACCTCTCCCTACAAAGTTAGCTTGGGAGGTACTAGCTTCATCATCAGATTTCTTGCATTTACCTTTACCATCCTTACTTGTTCTTATCAGTGTATAGGGTAGAGGATTGATTACCTTTTGAGTTGTCATTGTTCTTCACAAGCTTGACTTCATGAGTAAACAATTATCCCATTAGAGTATTGAACTCAGGTACCTACATGTCCATGTATAGATCCATTGCAGTAGTAAATGCTTCCCACTTGTCATCTGCTTTGATTCCATTGATCACTTGTCTCACAATCTGCTCCTCATCAATGAATTCTCCAATGCTTCCAAGTTGATAAGCTAGGTCCTTCATTTTAGTGACATAATCAGTCACATTCTGTTTGGGCATCTTCTTGAGTGTTGTGAACTCCAGTTACAGTTGATTCTTCCTTGCTCTAGTGCTTGAAGCGAACAATGCTTCAAGCGCATTCTAGGTTTCTTGTGATGTCTTACAATTTCTAATATGTGGGAGTAAGAAATCAGAAACTGAGTTAAGAAGGTATGACCTGGCCAATGCACCCTTTGAGCACCATGTTGATAACCTTTCTTGTTCTTCTTGAGTGGGTTGCCCTTTGCTTCTAAGTATTGGCATTGACTCATCTCCAGACATGTAACCATAAAGATTTCTACCTTGTAGATATTCTTCCATTCTAATAGACCAAGCAGAGTAATTACCTTGATCTAATTTGTCAATTGATGATGGGAATCCATCTCCCATGTTGAGATTTTTTGATTGCTCTGATACCACTGTGAGGACCATATTGGAAGAGGGCTTTGACCCTTAGAAGCAATTTATTTCCTCCACTCTTCACCATATATACCTTCATTATTTATGGGAGATTTGTTCTCCATCTCCATAGGAATGTATGTAATGAGGGATTATGCATTAGTTATAGAAGAGCGGAGCAAATGAATTCATAAATTTCAATGTTAAGGGAAGGAGGAAGTGGGATCTAGCTCAAAGATCGAGAAGAATTCTCAATTTTGCTCATGTTCCTTGAAGAGAAAAAGGGAAAGAAAATATGATTTCTTCATTAGAGAAGAATAGAGTATGCTTTCTTTTATAGAGAAGAGTTGTTTAGAAAACATCTCTTAGTTTGTATCTTAAAAAGAATTCATTTACTTTATCAATGCAATTTTCCTTCACATGGGAGTTTGGTTCTCCACTATTTTGGAAGGAAAAAATATGGAGAACTTATGTAAATGCTCTTATTGTTGAATGAGTAGAGAAAATGGAATCAAGCGAATATCTTTTAAAGTGAAAGGCAAAGTGGAATAGATTCCACTACTAGATCTCTTTTCCTTATATGAGATTAGAGAGATAGAGAGAATTTCACTTTCTCACTTTTAGATTGTCTCGATAGGAGTGGTACTCTTCTATCAAGGCAATAGAGAGATCAACTAATCATGGTCGCTAGATAAAGTCTCCCATGGAGATTTTAGAGAGAAGTAGTTATGTTTATTTCCAATGATGGTCCTTGACTAGACAAGATAATCGAGTTATCGACATTAGTGAGACTAGGAGTAGAGTTAGGACTCTTTTCTTTAGAGTTTCTACAAGATAAGGCTATATCTAACGGATTGGGTTACCAAACTCTTAGTTGGTGCTTCATCATGAAGATGATGTGTGAGCATCAATTAGGAGGATGGATACTTATGGATTTTGTGAATCCCCAAGCGAATGTTTTTGCATTCATATGACAAACTAAAGGGAAGAGAAAATTTTAGACTTTGCACTAGTGTCAATAGATGCTCTTCCAATAGAACTTAGTCCAAAGGTAATCAATGACAAACCAAAGACTTCTTGGTAAGTGGAATATAGAGATTTCATTTTACTACCAAGGAATTCTTATTTATGAGCTAGGATGATGGATTTGCATAGTTCACAAGGTAGTTTAGATTAAACTATTACTTGTGAGTACACTGAAGGCTAGGAAATCCTAGAGTCGTATGAGGGCAAAACTATCATTTAGTCCTAGATGGGTTTGGAGTCACTTTTTATGGGTCTTTGTTCTATATTTCAGAGGATTCTATGGTTTGTTATCTCCATTATAGTATGGTCAAGCCTATAAGCTTGGCTTTTGATACTTGCTTCTCATATTATTTCTCCATAGAGGATACATCATATGGGCTTAGATCATTTTGATGATAGTATATGTTATGGGAGTCATGGTTTGGAAGCTCAATGTATATGGGAGATAGTAGGCACCACTGAGATGGTTGCCCACCTTTGAGACGATCTCATATGAGGTTTTGTAAGGGCAAGCACATGGGGAAGCAATAGATAGAGATGACCATGTGCATAGAGTACCTTGGGTTGAGGGGAGTCCACACACTATTTTCTACCATTACGGACATTTCATCTACATTTTTGAGGATGAAAAATGCTTTTAAAAGGAAGGAAATGTCCAATCTCATGGCGGTTACATCCCTTAGGTTAGATGGGCATATAATGCCACATGGTTATACTATGGGATATAGCACAATGGTAGTAATAGAGGAGATGGATCTCGAGGTATCTTGAGAGAGTCACTACAAAAGAACAACTCGAGCAATGGCTAGGAGCAAAAATGGAGACAAGACTCTGTGTGTGAGGGCTAGCAAATAAGTGGTAACAAAAGAAGATCGTAATAGCCCATGACCTAGCTATGTGATAGTCATTAGCTTCAAAAGACTTGAAGCTTTGTCTATCCTATCCTAGGTGTCTACCTGATAGTTTCTTTGCTCTTTGGACGTTCTTCGCGTCAACTTCTTTGATTCCCTTAATAGGAAAACAAATGGAATCATTTTTTGTAATCCTCGCCACCCATTTCCATTTTTAATTAACCTTAAGATACAGTTTCATCTTGTTCCAACTCTTCCATATGGAGGAAACCAGGTTTGAACCTTTTGAAGCCATTGGCCTCAACATGAGAAAATTGAGGACATATTGTGGAGATTCCTTAGCAAATTCCAGGCCTTCCCTCACATCAATAATGGCCTCCAAGATGGATCTATAATTATGAATCCCTTTTGATCCTCATTGGTCCATGAACACAGATGGGAGGTAATGCAATTTGCAAGAGCCTTTGTTAAGATGTTATAGCTAGTTTGTAGCATATTCATGGGTCTCCACTTTTCAATCCTATTTTTTGTGTCTTTTTCTATGAATTGTAGGGCCGCCTTCTAGACCAAAAGTAATGGTTTCTCTAAGATACTCCTAAAATTCTTCAAGAACTCATTGGTCAGACCGTGCAGATCCGGGCTTTTACCACTAGGAATAACATCAATAACCTCTAAAATCTATGTGTTGTTGATAGGGGAGTCAAGAACATGCATAATGTTTTGGGAAATTCATTTGGATCTAATTCTAAAGATGGCAGCCATACAATGCCACCTTTGAGGCATGGCGAGGACACCCCCAAGAATTGAGTGAAGTGGTTGGTGATTTTCTCAATATTCTCTTTTGTAGAAGTGCATTCCACCCTATTGTTATCTATCATGTAGGGGACCTCCTTGTGATGCTTCTTATTCAAGAGCTCACACATCTCTCGTCAGTTTATCTGCTTTCCCTGCCCACCAATCTTTAAAATAAATGTGTAGGTTTTTTTTTTTTACTCTTCAGATCTTAGTTTGCTTCTAATTTTCCAAAATCCAGGTTGGGGATGGAAATTACCATTACTTAATTCTATCTCAAAACATTGAAGTCGGTGATATAGATTTTCCTTTCTTTTTGGGTCTTGTAAAGGAGAACTTAGGACTGCTTGATAGCTAATCGTTCCAGCACTTAGCAAGAGAGACGCAAAAGTTAAAAGCCTCGCTCCAAGTCATGGTGATACCTATTGAATAGGAGGAAGGGAGAGGACTGAGCGATCAACATGAAATTAGGGGGCCTTCGTACGTGAGAAATATTTGATAGTGATCAGATAAAAATAAGTCCACACATTGAGAAAATGATGGGGGACCTACTTATCAATGATGTTCTACGTCATATAGTATCTATCAAGTCCAGCTTTTTATAAATCATTTCCTCACCAGAGGTTCGACCAAGAGAAATCGTGCATGTCTTTGTCTTCCACCAGATTGTGGTGTAGCTTAACTTAATCCCATGCGTCTTTCTCAAATGCATCAACAACATGCCCCATTTGGTCCCATCTATCACACATAACTTCCACCACATTGAAGTCCCCACAAAGGATGACCTCAAAGGGCAAAGAGTCTAAAGAGTTCCAAGTAGTCATTCTTTCCCTATCAAAATTTGAAGCATATATTGAGGCAATGGTGAGTTGAAGAGGCCCTTAAAAGATGCAGCAATCTAGTGGTGATTCCCATCCATCAGAGTATACACCCTAAGGAACTTCCATGTCGGTTTGAAGCCTATAGTTGCACCACCGATCCCACAAAGGTGTTGTGTGGTGATCCACACATGAGATGCCAAAATACACTTTAGCCTCTTTTGCAGTTCCATCCTATCAATTTTGATTCCTTGAAGATCGATAAAGCCTAGGTTGACATTTTTATCTTGAAGTTGTTGACCAAACATGTTTGCTCTTGAGGGATCAGACAACCCTTGTTTGTACGAAATAAGAAAAAATTATGAAAGAAGATATCTTTGTTGGTTAGTAATCTATTCTTTTCCCTCTTTTTCTTGTTTTTATATTCCTCTCTTCTTCTAGAGGTTTATCTTCCTCTCTTCTTGTAGATGTTGAGGGTTCCTCGCACAGGAGATAGCCTTTAAGGAGGCTCTTCCAAGGGAAACGAGTGGGAAGTTTCACTTTTTGAGACACCACACACATCAAGGAGTCCACATCATGACCCAGAAACATGGAACCGATAATACAACTTTCATTATCAGGGTTTTTTTCTTTGCTAGAGGTGAACCATCCTCTTTGTTGGATGTGGATCCTTGCTGGTTACCTTGCTTGTTTGTGGAAGGATTCTTTGGGGTTTCCTCTTTGTTCAACTATTGGTTCCATTCACCAGGGTACTCTAAGATATTGAACCCCTTCTCTAAATTATAGAAAATATTTTTAGTTACACAGGCCAAACGAATGGGATTCAACCCACTACCTTGTTTGGGATTTCTTTTCATTCTATGTCTTTTGAGAAGGCTTCTAAAGTATGATCCTCAAATTGTGTTCCTTCATCTTTTTTTGGCTCTAGGGAATTTTTTGGTTCTAAGGAATGCTCTTTAGGGATCGTAGTGACTTTGTCAACAAAAAGCCTAAAAACTTCCCATAAGTTGATCATTTTCCTTATTTTTTTCCTGCCAGAACGATTTTCGAATTGGAGGGCATTCTTTGATCCTATGGCCTTGTGTCCCACAGTGGAAAAAAGCGTTGGGTAAATTTTTGTAAACTAACTCTTGTTCCAGAGGGAGTCCTTCACCAATTTCAATGTTGATTTTGGTGGGAAGATGCAAGTAAATGTTTGCTTCAACACAAATCTATGGGTGTTGTCTAGTGTTGAAAGAGTGTGTCATGCCTTCATAGATGAAGCCCCCAATAGCTTTCTTGGAGGCCAATGGGTGACCAATAGGTGTGATGATCTCCCTAATAAATCTGTAAAAGAAATAGGGAAAGTTAGGGAGTTCAACTCACAGCAGAAAGCATGGTGGTTTGTAAGTGTCAATTCTTTGTCTCTTTTGTAGCCAGTTCAGGAAAATTTTAATGATATGATCATTTTCCTTACATTATTAATTTTAATTTTTATTTTTTTATGTCTTCTTTTCATCTTTGTCTTCCTTCTTTGATTGTGCAACATTAGAAATTTTTCATCTTTGTCTTCCTTCTTTGATTGTGCAACATTAGAAATTTTTCTGACTAGTAGATGAGATCTATTTACCTTTGCCCTTCTCACTAGCTAAGAAAGCTTAATTTGCAACACATAATTGACCTATTCTTCTTGGATTGATCTCCCTACAACAAAGTTGGGAGTAACTCTTGAAATGTTAAGGCATTTGGATTGATTTTCATGATTAAGGAAAGAGTAAGAGCAAAACTCTAATATGAATATGGAAGAGTGTTAATAATGCTCTGCACAAGTGAACTATCTCACAAGATTTCATTAAAAAAATCAAATGCTCTTTCAAATCTTTGATCTTTGCCAAAAAAGCCATGCACTGAATCTCCTTTATTCATATGCTCAATCTCCAATTGTTTTTCAAAGGTGAGCAAAACGAGCCTCATCTCTTGCTTGTTATAAGGTGATACGATTATCCCAAGCATCTTTTGCTATCTTATAAGAGTGAATGTGAGTGGTAATGGCATGTTTGACAAACACAATTAACAATGCATGTGCCTATGAATCTCTACCATCCCAATGAAGTTTCTTTGTAGTAGGTGCAACAAGAACCATGACACAACCAAGAAATTGAAGATCATCATCTTCAAAACCATCTGCAATGCCTTCAATCACTATATTTGTAGGTGTAGTAGGATGTTTTCCAACACCCTACATAATATTTCATAGGCCTTTTCCTACCAATTGTGATGCATCATGTACTCCCACAATGGATAATTAGTACCATCCTACATACCCTCAATAGCCAACATATGGAATACGTCATTGCTTTCAGCCATGGCTAGTGATTAAATAGCTTGATACAAAAAAATTGATTGTATCTCAAAAATTTAAACAAATACCCAAGCAAAGTCTGCTGGACCTATCTTTTAGACTCTGGCTTGCTTGTATTGGCAAACCAAAAGCCATATATATGTTTGCCACAAAAGGAAAAAATTTCTCACACAATCACTATGATACTGAACTTTTAGACCAAAAAGAGCTCAAATCAAAATTATTTGATGCCATGAAGCAAGGAAGTTCTGAAATCTTTGTTGCCCCGAGTATGCTCATCCCTTTTTGTGTGGTTTTGAGACTATGAACCAACGTGTGCTGATGACATACTAGAGAAAGTGGCAACGTGCTCTGATATCAATTGTTGGAGTTTGAGGTCAGCAACAGTAGACAATTATTGCAAGCAAGAAGAAGAAGCCTGGAGAACAATACAATATTGAATGTATTACCAAGAGAATGTACAAAGGTAAGTGATCCCTTAGAGTTGTAGGCATATATTCAAGTTGGGGAAAAAACCTCCTAAAGAACAAGTAAATTTCCTTGGTGGTCTAAAGTTTGTTCACACACATCATTATCAAAATATATCAACATCTTCGCCTCCCATATGTAGTCATTTACTATGTCCCATATGTAGTCATTTACTATGTGGGGAACTTGGTATGTAATTTTTTTTTTTAATATAAAGGAAGTTCGGCATTAGCCTACTCTCCCGGACTTGAATTAAATAAAGAAAAGTACAAGAGAAGGGGACTAGTGCCCATGGGACCCCCCAAATCCCACAAAGCAGGGGAAGCTTTTACAGAGCTTAGATGGCATTACAAAGAAGGTTAATCACCCTCTCATCACCCTCATGTGGGGCCCACTTGGGTTTAAGCTTGTTATTGATCAAAAGGAGTACTTGATGATGCCTGAAGGGGTGGGGATTTCTTACAGTTAACAATCCTTTTGCCAAGGAGGAACAACGATTTCTCAATTGACCACTCTTTGGGGGAGTCACCGAAGTTGAAAGCACATCTTTCCCGCCAGATTTTCCATAGGACCTCCCCTCTGATGGCATTCTAGAGAGTCGCGGAGCAACCGATCGCTTTTCCCAACAGGGCCTGGTATGTTTTACTATGTGGAGAGCCTGGTATGTTGATTGTACAGAGTCTGGGTCGTTGCATACGTTTATATCAGGGATTCTTCTTGAAAATGTACGTATTGTACATTTGAATTATGTCTATTGCTTCGTACAACTGTTACGTAGACACAATCGGCTCCATTCACAGCATATTCAGAGTGAATTCTTAATATGGTGAGTAACTCCTGATAATGTGATCAACAACTAATGAGACTTACATACATTATATATATATATATATATATATATATATATATATATATATATATATATATATATATATATATATATGTGCATGTACATACGTGTATATGCATGTACATTTAAAAACATACATACATGCATGTACATAGTGTACATAGTGTACATAGTGTACATAGTGTACATAGGCTTGTATTCATGTCTGTTTTCATGTATGTGTTTAAGCATGCATGTATGTATGTACGTATGTATGTATGTATATATGTGTTTAAATATGCATGTTTATATATATATATATATATATATATATATATATATATATATATATATATATATATATATATATTTTACATTCTCAACTATGACAGGGATCTCCTTTAGGATCTCAAGACTGTTGAAACGCTCAATATTTTAAACAACATCCTACTGATACCCAAGGCAAGAAACATATGCAGATCTTGTTCACTTTCTAACCTATTGACTTAAACGCACAATACTTTCAACTAATCCACTACGGATCTTCATTTGAGGTTGTTTTAAGATTGAATAAGAATATCATCACTCTCATTCAAAAGCTTGTTCGCAGGTGTTGTCATACCATCTTCAGAAAGTGCATCATATATTGTTAAGCTTCCACCATGTGCCCTCTTACAACCTCGTGTGACATCCTACCCCAAGTATGGACTCTACGCTTGCTATGATGTACCAAATGGAACTAGGGTTGAAATTCTTCTCATAGACAAAGCCTTCACTTTATTTGGAATCCTTGTCATAACTTTTGCAAAGCACAAAACCAGACATGCATAGCATATATAGAAGATGCCCTACCAGTTAAAAAGCCTAAAAACTCTCTAGAGTTTCTTTGTCACCTCCATGTGTTAGATCCGGTCTGTGTGCTAATGCGTAAGGTATCTACAAAGTCAGAATTCGGCTTTGTGGGATATGGGGGATCCCAAGGGCACTATGCCCTTTCACTGTACAATTGTTTTTTAATTAATTCAAGAAAGGGAGACTAAGCTTCGGTCAAACTTACTTAAGAAAAAAAAAGGAAAAACTTAATTTGCTACAATTTGGATGTGGTCACTTTGGCTAACAAGATTATGACAAAATGGATGCTCAAAGCATGGTGCAACAAAGGTGTTTCATTGAACAGCAATGTCCTCTCTCTCTCTCTCATAGGGATCCTTAGATGCAAAAAATTTGATCTTACCACACTCTTTTTCTCACTGTTCCCAGAGGTTCCTAAAGGTTAGGATCAGACTCTCCTTGCAAAAAGTTTGAACCAGATGAACCCATTTGTTCCATCAGTGACAACTAGAAGTAGGATAAAAGCATTAAACAACATGATTGTTTTTGGTTCCCGACTTTGGGTACTATGCAAGTGGAGAATAAAAACCTTCAAAGAGATATGCAACTTTGGAACAAAGGGTTTCACATGTGGAAGCATCTCTCGAACCATGATAAGAGACACTAGATGAGATTTAAGGACATTGATTAGAATTGCAAAGTGAACTTTGAAGACTGATGCCCTTTTAAGGTGCAAAATCAACTTGGGATCACTCAAAGACTAGCCTCATGCTTCGCCAAGACACTCCTCACCTAAAGGTCAGAAGTGGCACAATGGCAACATAACAAAGGACATTTTGAGAGCCAAAAACTTCATCACTCCTTAAAAAGGAATAAGTGGTTAAATTGGTCCTCGATTAGATGGGACTTCAAATTCAAGGACCTATCACACCCACTTATTTAGAACAAGAAAGTGGTCCTCATATAATAGATTCTTCACTGAGGGATTTGGACCAAACTTAGAGCTAATAAAATTTGGGATTCTCCACTATGGTGCAAAAGATGTCGTGGTAGTAGGGAGGACTTAGGTCACCTGTTCTTCTCTTGTTTGTCTAGCTTTGAGACCTGGGAGTGTCTTAGTAAGCTCTTTTTTTGGTTCAAAATGTAAACTAAAAGCAAGCTTTGCTCAATGAAGCAATGGGATGTTCTTTTGCCTTGTGGAATGTTATCAAAGGAGAGATGTGTAGCCAATTTCGACAAGCCTCCCAAAGAATGGTCAGTTAGACAAATCATGGTCAGTTATACAAATCCCTTATTTGTCTAGGTAGAAGGATGTGTGGTTGTATTCCTTGATCTATGTAGACTACTTCCAATCCAAGAAAATAAGTGAGCAATCCAAGGTCACTTATCTTGAGTTCTTCCTTCATTTGGGCTTTAATCTTTCTGAAACCATCAGCATCATCACCTGTAAGTATGATTTCCTCTACATACACACACAAGTATATAACTTCAGATTTACTTTTCTTAATGAATAGTGAAGAATCAGCCTTGCTTACTTTGAATCCTTTGTCTTGCAAGAATGTAACAAGTCTATGGTTCCAAGTTCTAGGAGCTTGCTTTAGTCCACAGAGATCTTTTTTGAGTTTGCATACATACTGAGGGTGTGATTCATCTACAAATCTAGGAGGGTGTGCCATGTACACTTCCTTTGAAATCGGCATCAAAATCATGGGAGAAGTATTCTCCCCCTCCATTTGACCTTAGCCTCTTTAATGTTTTCCTTGTTTGATTTTCAACAAGAGCAAGATATTTCTTGAAACAGTTGAATACTTCATCCCTGTGCTTCATAGAATATAGGATGGTCCATCTACTACAATCATCAATAAAAGATACATAGTACCTGGATCCTGAAATTGATGGTTCCTTGCTAGGTCCCCAAACATTTGTGTGGAATATCTCCAATAGGTCACCATGGATGTAACATTTCTTGATAAAGGGTTGTCTATGTGGTTTCCCAAATTGACAAGCGCTGCATTTACATATCATATGTTGCCTAAATATATTAGGTAGGCCAAGCACACTTTGATCACTGCATATTTTCTTCAAACTTATTTCACCAATGTGAGCTAATCTTTTGTGCATCATCTCTAATTCTGATAGGTTTTGTTCTCCATAATTGAATAGAGGTATATTTCTAGTACCTTGCAATTCAAATGAAAAATAGTCTACCTAATGTTTCTCCCTTTGCAATTCTCTTGAATCCTTGTTGAGGATCTTCAACGAATGCTCCATTCCTTGTGAATCTTACCTGCAATCCTTTTTCTACAATTCATCCAACACTTAAGGTTTTTAGTTATGGTAGATACATACAATACCTTACTGAGTAGATTCATATTCCCATATGGAGTCTTCACATTTCTAATCCTTTCAAGTGAGTGCCTAGTTTCATATCCTATTTGAAGCTCATGTCTATTCCTTGGATCTTCCAAGTCAGATAGTAGAGCCACATTCCCTGATACATGATTGGAACAACCAAAATCTATATAGAACACATGCTCATTTGTTTTACCTTGCTTCATGGTCATGTTCATCAATAGAAGTGAGTCCTCTTGTGCCTGCTCTTCAGTCTAACTATTGTAATCTCTTCTTCCTCTATATCCTCCTTGGTTATTTGTGTTGTTGAAGTTATGGTTGTCGCCATTGAAGTTATTTGATCTCCCTCTTCCATAGCTTCCTCTATTGAAGCTCTATCTCTCTGATTTTTGGGATTCCTGAAACAATTCTCAATTGTATGGTTAGTCAAGCCACATATGGCACATGGAGAAGAGCTTTGGAATCTGCTCTTGCCTTTTCTACCTCCTCTGCCTCTTCCTCTTGTACCTCTACCTCTTCCTGCAAATTTGGCTTGGGAGGTACTAGCTTCATCATTAGATCTTTTGCCTTGGCCTTTACTATCCTTACTCTTATTCTTATAAGTGTATAGGGTAGAGGATTGGTTACCTTTTGAGTTGTCATTATTCTTCACAAGCTTGGCTTCACGAGTGAATAGTTCCTCCATGAGAGGGTTAAAGGCAAGTACCTACATGTCCATGTATAGGTCTGTTGTTGTGGTGAAGGCTTCCCATTTATCATCTGCCTTGATTTCATTGATCATTTGTCTCACAATCTGCTCCTCTTCAATGAATTATCCAATGCTTCCAAGTTGGTTAGCTAGGTCCTTCATTTTGGTGACAAAATCGGTCACACTTTGCTTGCGCATCTTCTTGAGTGTTGTAAACTCCATATATAGTTGATTCTTCCTTGCTCTAGTGCTTAAAGAGAAGAATTCTTCAAGAGCATTCCATGTCTCTTATGATGTCTTACAACTCCTAATGTGTGGAAGTAAGAAATCAAAAACTGAGTTGAGAATATAAGACCTGGCTAAAGCATCCTTTGAGCACCATGTTGTTCATCTTTCTTGTTCTTCTTGAGTAGGTTGCCCTTTGCTTCTAAGTATTGGCATCATGTCATATCTAGATATCTAACCATAAAGATTTCTACCTTGAAGATATGCTTCCATTCCAAGTGACCAAGCAGAGTAATTACCTCAATCCAATTTTTCAATAGATGATGGGAATCGATCTCCCATGTTGAGTTGATGATAACTATGATACCATTGTGAGGAGGTGGTTGGATATACTACAAACATGAGGTGGTGGTGCAAAAATCCTGATCTACACCTCCAATGTAGCTTTAGAGTACCTTAGTAGACTTTTAGCTTCCCAAGTATGCATTTGGACCCACTATGTACCTTGCAGCATCATTCTCAAGTGGTTGTAGCAAAACAAATAACTTTCAGATTTGAAGGACTCAAAAACTTGCTATTTATGGACTAGGTTCCTCTCAAAAAAATACTCAGTGCTCACTCACTGATAACAATTGACCCTAGAACTTTTAGACATAGCTAAAGGAAGACCTTAGCTTACTGCTGCAAGTTATTCCACTATTTTATAGTGAGTATATGATGAGAAATGATATTAATAAGTTGGGGGTGCAATTGAGACTTTTTAGGAAGAAGACAATATGCAGACATATGCTGCTTGCAGAGACGTTCCAAATGATGTTAAGATTGACATCTAGCAAGTATACTAATCATGCTACCTATGTCAAGTTGAATCATATCAAAGTGATGAGTCTATGCAAAGAACTTGATTGATCAATATCACCAAAATGAAGACTTTGCAATAGACAATAATCCATAGAGAATGACTTGCACTAAATGAATCAAATGTATATGATTATGAAAATATGATACAAGGGAGATGATGCAGGCTTACTCTAGCCACAAATGTGAAGCTCAATGAATCCTCCTTCTCTGCATTCTGCGTGTGACTAAAAGTCATGTGTTTTTATAGTCATAGAGTGAATTTGAATTTTGAAATCTACCACCAAAAAGTGCTCCTAATTTTAGGATGGTAATTGATTTGATTCCAACCACTAGGTGGGTGTGACTTGCAATGCATAATGCCATGATATTCCTTCAATTATCCTCATTTACTTGTATCTCAAGAGTTAAGCTCCATTGCTTTTACTAGAGGTGTTCACATGTGCTCTATGAGTGATCAAAAAAATCATATGAGATAAAACTTTGACATTTGGTCAAGCATCAAGGCTTGCCAAATGTACCAACAATTTTCCTCCTCTGTTCTACGAAATTGTTGTTCCAATTGTGATGTTGATACTTTTGGAAGAGAATGGGGTTCTAGCACTTGCATGAACTGCCCGTCAATAGGTGATGAATGGTGCATATTGGACTCTATAGTTCTTACAAAGTGTGGACTAGTGGATTCAAAACGGCCCCTGCCTTCCAATTCAATTATTAGGCATTGCTTGTTAACCCAAACTTGAAGTGATCATTGTTGTAGGTTTAAGTCAATTTCATGATCATACAACCAATCTTACCCTAATATCATATGTTCTGTGATGTCCTCATCATGGAAAACTAGCAAATTTACTATCAAAGGAACATCCTTTAAGAGGATAGGAATGTCCACCTCACCGATACAAGGGGTTTGCGCACCTTCTAAGCCCACTAAATAAGTTTCTAATGGACTAACTTCCATGCCAAATCCTTCATAGTATGAGTACCTAATTGCACTAGTGATAGCTCCAAAATCGATGAGAGCTTTGATTTTCTTATTCCTAGCGTCGTGCCCTAGCTCAATCATGTTGAATGGTCATCTATCTATGATATTAGGATGTGTACTCGTTTTGGTGCACATAGCCATGTGATATCTTGGGGCATTGGGATTGACATCTAGGCCTTGTCACCTTAAGTTATTTTGCTTAATGCACTCTCTAGCCTCTACTTGTGCTTCTTCTCTAACCCTTAACTCTTCTTCTTTTCGCTTCTTAGTAGTGTTGAGTCTCATTAGCATGTCCTCTACAAGATGTTCTTGATATAACTTGACTCAACATCCACTAATATAGCTTGGCAAGATGTCACCTTCAAGAGTTGCCACTTGAACCGCACCACTAGTGGAAATTCTATTAATGACCATGGGTCCATATCCTCATTTTTCTAATTTATGGGCATGTTGTTTTAGTGTATAGACCAACACGAGGTCTCCCTCTTTCAATCTTTTATCCTTGATGTGTGCATCAAAGTATGCCTTTTGTCTTGTCTTTGCAGCATAGATGCCTATTGTCGCTCGTCGCCTTCTCACCAAAGCATTCTAAATCAAATATCTTGGAGGAAAACTCGTGTCCATTCCACTCATGCTCTTGTGCTACTTTTAAAGTTGGGATCAAAAAGTCTAATGGTAACATGGGATTCTATATGAAGACCATCTGAAATAGGGTGGCATTGAGTATCATTTTGTAGGCAACTCGGGAAGCCAAAATAACATGATGAAGTTGTTTATCCCAATCCGAGCATTTATTATTTACCATTTTTGTCAATACATTACATAGACTTCTTAGTTGTCCATTAGCTTGTGGATGATAAGGGGCAGACTTCTTATGTATCACCAAGAATTCTTGGAGAAGGTTTCAATAACTTCATTCAAGAAGTGCATACCTCTATCACTTAGTAACTCTATTGGTAACCCGTATCTGGTGGACACATTCTTGAATAAGAACTTAGCTCTAGTTTGAGCATCATTCTTTGTAGTGGCTTTGACTTCTACCCACTTTCTAAGGTAATGTATGGCTACAATAATGTACTTTGCATGTGGGTTTCTAGATGGGGGGTGAATAGGACCTACAAAATCTATACCCCACTTCGAGAAGGTGCATCCTCCCATCATTGGCCTCAAAGGCATCTCATCTTTTCTGATCAAATATTATGCATGTTGGCATGTGTCACATTTCTTCACATAGGTATGTGAATCCATATGAAGAGTGGGCCACCAAAGTCCTGAGAATAGGATGGTCTTAATTACTCAGTCAGGCTCAAAGTGTCCACCTGCGACATCGCTATGTGCAGTTTCTAATCCTCTCATGTATTTCTTTGTCTATACTAGGCCAATACACTCCTAACCGTTTCATATTCTTCGATGTTCGTTGTTTAGAATAGTGATTTCTTAGCAATCCTTCATGGGCTTGTTGCAACCAACTATTATGTTCATCCTCCTCGACAAAACAAGCTAGTACACCGTCTCTATCTTTTTTGTAGATAATTTCAGCAATATTTGATATTTTGTGGTTTTATAATTTCATCTTTGTTCATTTTCACATTCTTATTTGTGGGTACAAATGTTAGGATATACACCAACTTATTTTCCCATTTAGGAACAACTTCTAAATTGAATAGGTAAGCATCAGGCAGCTCATCAAGCACTCCTTGTGGCGACTCTCTTGAAGTGATGCCACAAAGGTGATATGCCCTGAGGTGGGTCCCACCTTTCCTAACAATCACTTCAAAGTCATATGCCATTAGTAAGAGAAACCATCTTATTAAGCATCCTATATTGCAAGGCTTATTGACCAAATATAATAAAGCTTGATGATAAGTGAAAAACTTGGACTTGTTGGCCGATAGATAGTGTCTAAACTTCTTCCCGGCATATACCATGACTAAGCCTTCTCTCTTGGTTGTCGTATAGTCTCATTGAACTCTGTTTAATTGTCTCCTAGCATATGCTATAACCAAATGTAGATTTCCTTCACTTGTGGGTTGTGCTAGCACACATCTTATTGCGCATTTATATGGACATAGAATGGTTTATTCCAATCAGGATGGTCAATATTGGTGTTGTGCACAATCTCTTCAACTCATTGAAGGAATTTTTTCATTCATTATTCCACTCAAAATTTATCAATAGAGCATAAAGAGGTTTATCTATGATTACATACATGTGGATAAACCTGTGGTAATGTCCACAATGGCCCATAAAGGCTTGTACCTCTTCAACATTCCTTGGCCTTTACAACTCCACTATAGCTCTTAGTATATCCTCATCTGTCGATATTCCACTCTTAGAGAAAATATGGCATAAGATCTTGCCTTGATGTACCATGAACACACACTTTTCTAGGTTCAGACAAACTCAATATTATCTACACTTGTTGAAGATTTGTCTGAGCTCAAGGATTGGTGTCTTCTTTCTTGGGAATGAGCACATAAATCATCCACATATACTTCTAAAATCTTTTGCAAGAACTCTTTGAAGACATGCCACATGAGCCTTTGGAATGTTACAGGTGCATTGGTGAGCCCAAATGGCATCACATGAAATGCAAAGATTCCCCACTTTGTGGCAAAGGCCGTTTTGTGTTGATCTTCTAAGGCAATAGCTACTTGGTTGTAACCTGAAAATCAATCAAGGAAGCTATAAACTTCCTTGCCTACAACGCTCTCCAATAAATGTTTGATGATTGGAAGCGGATAGCTATCTCTGTTCATAGCAGCATTAATTTTTTTAAGGTTAATACACACCCACAACTTTCTGTTCTTCTTGGGCACCACTACAATGGGGGACACCCATTAAGTATGCTCAATCTCATAGATAAATCAAGCTTCAATCAGTCTTTCAATTTCTTCTTTTTTTTTCAGAAGTGTTATTATATGTGTAGGGCTTCTATTTGATGGGCTTGGCTTCTGCCATTATGGGGATCATATGAGAGCATATTTTTGGATCTAATCCCTTCAAGTCTCTACAAGTCCATGCAAACACATCCCTATATTCCCTTAATAAAGCTACAAGCTCTACTTCTTCTTCTTTACTTAGGTCTTCCCCTACGTACGTACATTGCTCTTCGTTCTCTTCCGTGGTTACTACAATTTTTTTGGTTTTTTCTTTATTGTCATATGCTTGTCTTGTGATGGCCTCTCTCTTAGGCATTCATACCAAAAATTTTAGATCTTCAACTTCATATTTCATGAAATTCTCCAGCACTTCAAACAATGATTCCTTCGCTACTTGTTTCACTGCTTTTCTTTTCTTTTTCTTTTGACTACCTTCACTTTCCTCCCTTCAATTTATAGTTTTAATGCTTGTAAGAGGTTCTCCTTCTTTTTGGGTCAATAATCCTACATTTTCTAAATAGTGTTCCTCTGATTCGAAGCAACTATCCATCACAATGGACTCTAGATCATTGTCCTCCTCTTATTTTTTTATGACCTCATTAGAGTCACACTCTTCTAGCAAAGGTTCACACATGAACAAAGACATATCATAACCATTCTCATCATAATGAGGCATCCATTGTTCTTCACTGTGATCCCCCCTTGGGATAAAACAATCCAAGTAGCCAAGTACCACACAAGTAGCGAAAGATGTGCTTAATCACCTGCCAATGTTTGACACCTAGGCAATGCATAAACCTGCTCATCTGTGAGACAGCAAACTGAATATGTGGTTGAGTAATGCATAAGTAAATCAAGCATCCAATAGCCTGCTGATAGAGAACATCATCAAATGCATCTCCAGCATCATGAAGAATCAATTGTAAACCTATCTCCATAGGAGTGGCAATAGGTTTGCAGTCTTCAAGGCCAAAACCTTACAATAATGTGTCAATATATTTCGTTTGATACAAAGCAATTCTGCCATCAAATTGCATAAATTGAATGACCAAATAATGATGTAAATGCCCCAAATCAAACATCTCAAATGAGGCATGCAGATCAGCCTTAAAATTAGCAATATTCTTCTCATGAGGACCAATGAGCAGCATGCCATCAACATACACAACAATGATCAGAAGCACATCATTAGCATGCTTAACATATAAGGTGCTCTCAGTTGGACTCTTTTCAAATCCATATCCAATGAGGTAGCCATGTATCTTTTCATACCAAGCACATGGTGCTTGTTTCAAACCATATAATGCCTTTTTCAACCTGCACACTTGGTTTTCATGCCCTTTCTACACAAAGCCATGTGGCTGTATGTTTCAAGTCACCATTCAAAACTTCGTTTTAATGTCCAATTGATGTACATTCCAACCATGATGAGCTCCAAGTGCACAAATGTTACGAACACTAGTCATTCGACAAGTAGGAGCAAAGATCTCATCAAAATCAATGTCTCTTTCCTATGCATAACCCTTTGCAACAGGCCTAGCCTTATACCTATCGACTATTCCATCAAGCTTATGCTTCAGCTTGTATACACACTTAGTGCCAATGGCCTTCTTGTGAGGAGGAAAGTCACATAAAGACCAGGTACCATTCTTCATTATAGCATCATATTCAGATTGCATAACAACCATCCAATTTTCAAAATTTTGTGAGTCACCGAATGAAACAGGCTCATTCTCATCACAGATACTAGACGTAGCCATAGCAAAGCAATTTGATGCAAAAGAGGCACTATGAGAGCCTGAACGAGTACGATATGGCAAAGGTGCATCTAATTTGCTATCATGCAAAGTCTGCGCCAACCATTTTGGCATAGTTTTTGCCTCCTCAATGTCATCTCTCTCACCAGCAAGTGCATCCTGTAGATCTGCATAAAAAATGGAATGATCTCTGTCATCATATGAAACCTATAAAGGCTGAGAAGTTGCCTCATTAGGACCAGCACTAGATTGTCTACGTGTAAAAAGAGGTAGCAAAGTATCATACATGTCTTTGGAGCTAACAGATGTCTCCTTAGTACATGAAAGTAATGGCTGAATAGAATCCTCCACAAAAGCAACATCATGGATAACCAAAATGTATTTAGACTGTGGACGATATAGATGATAGCCTTTGCTTTCAGAATTGTACCCAACAAAAATACATTTCACTACTTTATCATGTATTTTTTTGCGATGTTGTTTAGGCACTAATACATATGTCAGACAACCAAAAACATGTAGATGAGCAACAGATGGTTTGTGACAATGCCAAGCCTCATATGGAGTGATAGACTACAATGCTTTAGTGGGACACCTGTTAGGTACATATGTTGCACACATAACAGCCTCAAGCGAGAAACTATGTGGTAAAGCCTAACTCTTGACCACACACCTCGCCATCTCCATGAGTGACCTCTTCTTGCATTTAGCAACTCTATTCTATCGGGGTGTATACTGAACTGTATACTAATGTTTTATCCCATGTTTAGCAAGAAATGCATTAAAGTGAGAAGAAATTTATCCCCCACCCCCAATCAGAACGGAGGATGCCCATTTTACATGTTGACAGATTTTCAACCAAAACCAAAATTTTTTTGAAGCATATAAACACTTCAAACTTTGCTTTCAATGGATATACCCATGCATGGCTGGAAAAACCATCAATGAAAGTCACAAAGTAAAGATAGATTCCAAAAGAGGGTGTGTTGGTGCAATTAAAACCAAGCCTACATGCTTAGTTAATTCACTTATGCTTGATTTATTGGAATAACATATGCAAGACTTCATATGATTAGTCTCTTGTAAAAATGCTTCATATTTATCCTTGTAAAAGTGGATTACACCCACGTGGAGTTAGGAAGCTCTAAAATCACGAATCTCTTGGTTGTTGAGTCATGAGAGAATCTATCCTATACTTTCAGATTCACCTTTTAGGTAGAAGTTTGAATTTGAATTCAAGTATTGGCTCCAAAGTTGACTACAAAAAGAGGATCAAAAAGACCCATGTGCATCTCAAGTTTGAGAGATCATTTTGAATTACACTCATTGTGAAGTTGGAGCTCATCTCATAGCTCACTCACCTCTCACACATTGAGCAATGCATGATTGCCAATGACATTGTATTTGTACATGTTTTAATACATATATGATCATTACATTCTCATCTCACTTCTTTGTCATAACTCCATTAGAACAATGATCTTCTTAGAGCTTGTTCTCAGTGTCTAAATGATCATTGCAATGATTTAAATCATGATAGAATCCTACAAAGTTTCATTAGCATTGCTTCTTGGGATCGTCAGATATTAGCATCACTTTGCTCACTGGTCTAATGAATCTTGCAACCTATGAATGTCCGAATGGAGCTGTAACTTGTTAACCTTCTTTCTCTGCATGTATTCCATCATTTTTTTATGAAATCACTCATGATTGTTAGCTTACTAAGTTAATTAGAGTCCCCTAAAAGGAGTTAAGCCAATTGATGTTGTGTTCAGAGAATTGTTCAAAACACTGAACATGTGTGTGAACTAAAACAGCAAGTTTTTTATCTTGGATTATCTTCCAATCTATCTGTTTTGATCCTTCCATTAGTGGATCACCTTCCGAGCAACATATATGGTTATTTGTGTTCATTAGCTAGCTAAAGAGGTGCACTTTACTCTCCAACCATCATTCTTAGCAGGTGTGAAGCAAGATCTAGCTACACCACTTCATCTCTTGTGACTATCCAACATCTCCTCCAACGGTGGTATTAGAGCAACAACAATCAAGATGGGAGATGGATTTCCATCCTTCATTGCAAAACTGGACAAGAACAACTACTCAGCATGGTCACTAAGGATGCAAGCCTATCTTCAAGGGAGAAGTCTATATGGATACATCTCACGAGATGAAGAGATGCCAATCTTCAGGAGCAACCATCAACCTACAAGGGAAGAGCAAGAGAAGTTGACCACATGGTGTGCTACAACAACTCACCTTGCAACATTTGTGGTCTTAACAACCACACTATAGAAGAATGCTTCAAGAATACAAGGAACCAAAGGGGAAAATGATTCCATAGAGGTAGCTATGCACAATCAAGAGGCAGATTCAACAATGGTGGAGGCAACTACAACCATAACTACAATCAAGGCTACAACAACAATAACAACTATCAAGGAAATTTCAGAGGAAGAAGGGACTACAACAACTATACTAAAGACCAAAAAGACTCATTACTCATCATGAACATGACATCCAAGCAAGGTAAAGATTATGAGCATCTTTTCTACATTGATTCAAGTTGTTCTAACCATGTGGCTAGAAATGTAGCTCTATTATCTACTCTTGAAGAACCCAAAGGGAAGCATGAAGTACAAATAGGTGATGATACTAAACACTCAGTCAAGGAAATTGGAAATGTCAAAACATATGATGGTAGCATGAACCTTTTGAGTAAAGTTCTGTATGTGCCAACTATAACCAAAAACCTAATTAGTGTTGGGCAGATTGTTGACAAAGGTTTATAGGTCAAATTCACTAAGCATGGAGCATATGTGGAAGACCCCCAATAAGGCTTCAAAAGGATTGCCAAAGGTGAGAAGTCAGGTAGATTATTCATACTTGAAATTGAAGACACAAGGAACATAGCACTATTTAGTTATAGAGATCATGTTGAAATAAAGAAAACAACTCCTAATCTACTATTAATCACACACTAATTACATTACGGAGGATGGAACACAAGAAATGAAAACATAATGAACTTGACTAATATGAAAAGGCTTACATGAGTTGCTCTACGAACATGATGACTCCATGAGGGAGTGCACACTCTTGGCAATGGGCTAGAGTGAATGGCTTGTGTGGAGTGAAGGGAGGCATTGCTTATATGGAGTTTGGGAGAATTCCCTTGCATGTGGGATATATGTGCTTGCATGAGAATGAAAGTGAGTTGGGACAAAAGGGTGGAACATGGAACTCTCAACACCCCCCCTCCATGTGATGACCCTTTTGTTTTTAATATGGGAGACTAGTGACATATGGGATCACTGAGTCCATTGGTTTTTAGGATCTAAGGACATATGGGATCCTTAGACATAACTTGGACATATGGGATCCAAGTTTGGGACATATGACATCCCTTGGTTGTTTGGTTCCATGGACATTTGAAATCCATGATGTGCTTTTATAGGCATCTAGGGACATATGGGATACTTAGACATATAAAGGTTTTACATCATGGGGTAGGTAGTGCTTTGTGAGATGCTTTAAAAGAGATATTCTTTACAAACTGTTGCTTTGGGTGCCCATCAGATTCTTCATCACTTCTTTCTTCACTAATGTCGGTATATTTCTTGGGTTTGTAGTAGCATTTCTCTTCAGGATGATTGTTTCTCTTGCAAAAGTGACATGGTTTGTATTTTTTATGAGGAGGATTCTTCTTACTGAAAAGAGCTTTCTCTTGAGAGGAGTTGTGGGTTTGAATGTTCTTTCTTCATCAAGGAGGGTAGCTTCAACATCACTAAGGGTTGGTTGTGGAAGGAGCCTAAGTGTGGTGATGATGTGGCCATATGAATCCTGGGGAAGACTTCGTAGTAGCAAAGCATGAGTACATCTTCATCAAGCTTTTTGTCAATGTCAACAAGTTGTGTACACATACTCTTGAAGATATTGAGGTGGGAGGCCAAAGAGGAGTTGGGCTCCATTTTGAGATCAAATAAGTTCATAAGGAGGGTGATTTTGGAAGATTTGGCTTTAGATCCAAAAAGATGATCAAGTTGCACCCATGCATCATAGGCGGTGCCCTTCTCATCAATGTGATGCACATATTGATTGCTTAGCCCAAGTGCGATGGTGGATAATGCTTTCTCATCCTTGAGTTTCCAAGAAGCTTCACCTTCTCATGTTGTTGGTTTCTTCTCCTTGCCGTAAGCAATACTCCATAGGCCTTTCTTCATGAGCTTATATTGCATTTTGACTTGCCATGCATGGAAATGTTGACCAGTGAAAGTGGACTCGTTCTTTTCCTCCATAGTCAAGAATGAGGTAGGGGTTCGAAAGCAGAAGCTTGCTTGACAAAGTATTTGGCTCCCTTCGATGTGCACCTGAAAATGGAGAGAAAGACTTAGTGCTAATATACCAGGGGTACAAAGGAAGCTCTTACCACTTATGAATGTGGCAGTGTCTAATCCCATCACATGGGCCATTTATGTGCTTTGACGCAAAAGAGACTTTATGTGGGCTTTTGTAGTTGTTGGTGTCCTTCCATTGATTGGATCTTTGAGTTGAAATAGAGACGATGCATGGGACCTTGAGATATTTATGGCTGTGGGAAGGTCCTACCTTCTTTAAGAAGGTGGTGTCCAATACCTTACAAGGAGAGCCATATATGCATATTTACTTCTCAAAAGACCAAGCTAGATATGATGTTTCACTAAATGGGTAGGATAAGACCAAGCGGGATTCGGTACTTATTTTCTGAGTGGACATAGTATACCATGTGATCGTTATTGACTGGTTAGAGATTACTACACATAGATGACTGAGGAACTTTGGCTTTTTCATATGCTTCTACAAATGATGCCAGAGGTGAATGTGTTGTGACATTATGAAAACACCCCTCTGCCTGCTATTTCTGCCAACTTCAGAAAACACAAACTTTTACACACCACTGATTAAAGTATCATTGCACGGTGCGTCAAAATTAAAACCCAAGCACTCGGCGCACTTGGAGTAAGTTACAGAAGCGTGGCAGCCACCAGTTAGATTTTCCAAGTTAATGTACAACACATTTCTCTCTCGAATCAATTGTGCCAAATAACACTACCACACACTGCCTCATCTTCTGTCTGTGCAGGTAATTTCTTGTGGAGGAAAGCTGCAGAGAAAATCACTCGTTCCTCTGTTGGAAAAATGCCGCATGTTCCATCAGAGATGAAGAACTTCTAGAGAATTCCCGTTCTAGTCCTTATCTACTCTGTCTTGCGCCTTGCGAGGCTGGAAGGAACTGCTACTGTGCCCTTGTAGTTCTTGCATACAGTGGCATGTTCAACAGTGCATCTTCCATGCATGTGCAGAATTGACTGTCTGCTTTAGAGTTGAAGTTGCTAGCTCTCCTAGCAACATTTCGTGCCTCTATCGGTCTACAGCTCCGCTCATAGTTCTACTTACTGTTGTTTCTGCTACAGATTGTTTTTCAGCATTCAGGTTGTGGTCTTCTATTGCCTCTGAACACGTAGATTCTTGCGCGAGTGTAGGATGCTGCATCGCTTGCTTTTTCTAGTGTAGGAGAAGAGTCAAGATAAAAATTTGGAACAGGCGCAGAGAACAGAGCATTCAAAGGGCATGGAAAGCTCCAGGGGCTGTTGAGTAGATAGACGAGGAAGAATACAATACTCTATGGTGCAACTTCTCAGAGAAAGTGAATGAAGGTGGATCATTACATGCTCGACTAATCCATTTTGAAGTCAAATCTGCTGCACTATTAAGTGAACCCAAAGATATATGGTTGTATGTGCAGTGCAGATGGCCGTACAGGCAGTTGGCTATGCTGAATGGTATACAGTACACCAACTGCTACAGCGTAGCTGTTGGTGCTATATTATGTTGTTTCCTTCATCTTATCTCCAGATGAATGTTCATTATAACTAACTAGCATCAGAACCCAAAAATGTCCGTGGAGAAAACAAATAATGCATTGTCTACCTTTCACCGATGAAGTAAAAATGCAAATAGCACCAAAAGGGAAGAAAAGAATGCAAAGAGGCTACTTGCTTGAACGGTTGTTCAGAAGCTCAAAACTTTGATACAAATCCATGAAACACTTACAATGATTTATTAAAGAAGAGAAACGATGTACTTAGAAGCACTCATATTAAAGGAATATGGGAGGGAGGGAGGGATTAAGAAAGAAAAAACCTACTAATGATGAAGATAACAAAAAAAGAACTCAAAAGGAAAGTTAACCTATGCTCTGATGCCATGTTGAAATAAAGAAAACAACTCCTAATCTACTATTAATCACACACTAATTACATTAAGGAGGATGGAACACAAGAAATGAAAACATAATGAACTTGACTAATATGAAAAGGCTTACATGAGTTGCTCTAGGAACATAATGACTCCATGAGGGAGTGCACACTCTTGGCAATGGGCTAGAGTGAATGGCTTGTGTGGAGTGAAGGGAGGCATTGCTTATATGGAGTTTGGGAGAATTCCCTTGCATGTGGGATACATGTACTTGCATGAGAATGAAAGTGAGTTGGGACAAAAGGGTGGAACATGGAACTCTCAATAGATCAAACCTTATCTGAGTTAGAAATATGGCACAAAAGGCTAGGACACATAGGAGAAAGAACTCTAAAGCAAATATGCAGGGATCAAAGTGTGCTTGGCATTCCCAATGTGACTAAGAAACATATGATATACAAATGTGGAGCATGCCAATTTGGCAAATCTCACAGACAACCATTCAACAGGAGAGCATACATTCATGAAGACTATTTGGAGCTTGTACACATTGATGTGTGGGGTCCTAGCAAAGATCCATCCATCTCAGGTTCAAGGTACTATGTTTCATTTATTGATGATTATAGTAGATGGATAATCCTTTATTTCGTGAAGCATAAGGATGAGGTATTTACCTTTTTCAAGAAGTACTTGGCACTAGTTGAAAATCAAACAGGAAGGAGCTTGAAGAGGATAAAATCTCATGGAGGTGGTGAGTACTTTAGAAAAGGAACAAGTTAATTGTTGAAGCTGCTAGGTCTATGTTAAATGAGAAAAAGTTACCTAACTACCTATGGGCAAAGACTGTTTCCACAGCCACTACTTGATGAATAGGCTTCCATCCAAATCATTGGATGGTATGACACCCTATGAAGCATGGAAAGGCAGGAGACCATCATTGGACCATTGCAAAATATTTGGGTGCATTGTTTATGCACATATCCCCTCACAAATCAGCGGAAAGCTTGACCCTAAGGCTGAGAAATGTATATGTATTGGGTATGATCAGAACCAAAAGGGGTATAGGCTGTACAATCCCACTAACAAGGCATTTATGGTTAGTAGGGATGTAGTGTTTAATGAAAATAATTCATGGTTTGAAGAAGATTGCAGGAAAGTCAAGTTGCCATATGATTTGGAAAATGATTCTCTAACCCTCACACAAGAAGATCAACCATTGGTAGAAGATATCAACTCAGAATATGAAGAGCAGATTGACTCCAAGGCTTGGAAGTCAAGAGGCAAGGTCAAACTCAAGCAACTAGAAGACATACCAAAGTCTTCAAATCAAGCATTCAGGAGATCACAAAGAGAAACTAAGAAGCCCATAAGGTATAGATATGATACATCTTTAGTCACAAAACATTCTATATATATCACTAAAGACTCTATGGCAGAAGAGCCTTCTTCATTTGAAGAGGCCAAGAAGAAGAAAGAATGGAGAGAAGCTATGCAGGAAGAAGTGGAAGCATTATAGGAAAATCACACTTGGGATCTAGTTCCCAAGAAGCCAGACATGAAGGTAATTGGTTCAAGGTGGATATACAAAATAAAAAAGAACTTAGATGGCTCTATAAACAGGTACAAGGCAAGGTTAGTGGCAAAAGGATTTGCCCAAACTCATGGAGTAGGCTATGAAGAAACATTCACCTGTGGCAAACATGCCAACAATTAGGGTCTTGGTAAGTCTTGCTGCTTCTAAAAATTGGAGTTTATACCAGTTAGATGTCAAGAATGCATTCTTAAATGGATGGATATCAGAAGTGTATATGGCACAACCACTAGGTTCAAAAGATGACAATAAAATAGGTTATGTATGTAAGCTAAGGAAGGCCCTCTATGGTCTCAAGCAAGCCCCTAAAGCTTGGAATCATAGGCTAGTTACTTATTTGTAGGACCGAGGCTTTGTGGCAAGCAAGGCAGA
Organism: Ceratopteris richardii; assembly: GCA_020310875.1. Taxonomy (NCBI): domain Eukaryota; kingdom Viridiplantae; phylum Streptophyta; class Polypodiopsida; order Polypodiales; family Pteridaceae; genus Ceratopteris; species Ceratopteris richardii. The sequence continues at coordinate 170,844,992 of CM035406.1, forward strand.
TTCTTCTTTATTTGTTAAGAAGAACAAATCAGAAGTTATCTACTTATGTGTCTATGTAGATGACATCATTATTACAGGGAATGCTGTTAATGGCATCAAGCAGGTCAAGGCTCAATTAATGAAGGAATTCAAAATCAGTGATCTTGGTTTATTAACCTACTTTCTTGGCTTAGAGCTTGTGTATACAGATTTTGGTATATTTATCACTCAAAGTAAGTACATACAAATATGTTGGTAAAGTTTAAGATGGAGAACACTAAAATTTTAGGTACTCCTATGGAACTCAACCATAAACTTAGTTCACATGAAGGTGAACTACTTCATGATGTTACATGTTATCAACAACTTGTGGGAAGTCTAAATTATGCTACTCTAACAAGAGTAGCCATTGCCTATGGAGCGAGTACATTGAGTCCGTTTATGGAAGCTGCAAAGAGGGTGCTTAAGTATCTAAAGAGTCCGTTTATGCATGCACCTCTAACATAGATATAAAAATGTATTCTGATGTAGATTGGGCTGGCTCCAAGGATGATAGGAGGAGCACTTTAGGGTACCTATCCTTTGCAGCTTCAAAGCTTATATCTTGGTCATCTAAGAAGCAACTAAATGTGGCCTTATCTTCCATAGAAGCAGAATATAGAGGTTTGGCTAATGCAACTCAAGAAGCTATCTAGCTTAAGCAACTATATGGAGATTTGGAGATACATTCCTACACTCCAATAATCTTTGGAGATAACACTAGCTCACTTCATTTGGCTACTAATCTTGTATACCATGCAAGGACTAAGCACATTGAAGTGCACTATCATTATGTAAGGGAGAAATTGCTTAGCAAGGATATTCAACTATCTTATGTTTCAACTCATTTACAATGTGCAGATATACTCACCAAGTCATTGGATGGGACAAAGATGAACAAGTTCAAATTGGTTATTGGTTTGCAGGAAATCAAGGAGCAATGAAGACCAAGCATGTTAGGCTTGAGGGGGAGCTGTTGGTGCAATCAAACCCAAGCCTACATACTTGGTTAATTCACTTATGCTTGATTTATTGGCATAGCATATGCAAGACTTCATATGATTAGTCTCTTGTAAAAATGCTTCATACTTATCCTTGTAAAAGTGGATTACACCCAGATGGATTTAGGAAGCTCTAAAATCACGAATCTCTTGGTTTTTGAGTCATGAGAGAATCTATCCTATACTTTAGGATTCACCTTCTATGCAGAAGTTTGAATTTGAATTCAAATATTGGCTCCAAACTTGACTATGAAAACATGATAAAAAAGACTCGCATGCATCTCGAGGTTGAGAGATCATTTTGAAGTACACTCATTGTAAAGTGGGAGCTCATCTCATAGCTCACTCACCTCTTACACATTGAGCACTGTATGATTTCCAATGACATTGTATTTGTACATGTTTTAATACATACATGATCATTACATTCTCATCTCACTTCTTTGTCATAACTCCATTAGAACAATGACCTTCTTAGAGCTTGTTCTTAGTGTGTAGTTGATCATTTTCAATGCTTTAAAGCATGATAGAATCACATATTGTCTATTACAATCCTACAAAGTTTCATTAGTATTGCTTCTCGGGATCATCAGATATTAGCATATCTTTGCTCACTAGTCTGATGACTGTTGCAGCCTGTGAATGTTAGCATGGAGCTGTAACTTGCTAAACTTCTTTCTCTGCATGTAGTCCATCATTTTTTATGAAATCACTCATGATTGTTAGCTTAATAAGTTAATTAGAGTCTCCTAAAAGGAATTAAGCCCATTGTTGCTGTGTTCAAAGGATTGTTCAAAACACTTAGCATGTATGTGAACTAAAATAGTAAGTTTTTGACCTTGGATTATCTTCCAATCTATCTGTTTTGATCCTTCCATTAGTGAATCACCTTCCAAGCAACATGTTGAGCCCATAAAAGTCATGTTGGTCAAAGTCAACTGCAGTCAAAGTCAACAGGTCAAAGTCAACAAGTCAAAGTCAACAAGGTCAAGGTCAAAGTCAACAGGTGCAAAGTCAAAGTGCGTAAGTGCAGGTGTCAAAGTGCACAGGTAGTGCACAATGAATTGTCCACAAATGGTAAATTGGAGAAAATAGGTTGCAGGTTGCAGAGGTACTTTCTCTAATTTCCCTAAGGTTCAAAGTGTGTTTTAAAGTGTTTTGGAAGGTTCAGGTGAACCCCCCTTATGTGCAAAAGTGAAGAATTAAAAGGAAATGTGAAGGCATGTGAAGCGGCAAAGTGTACGCACAGGTGAAAGTATGGCCCCCCATTAAAATTTTTGGTTTTAGACTAAAGTCACTACAGGACAAAACAGTGAGTAGTTGGCTGCCACTTGTGAGAGCCATCTTGGGACATCAAAGTGAGCACCAAGATTCACTTGCAGTTAGGAGCGGACGTGATCGACACACTCAAATCAAGGCAAGAGCCATTCTTGGACCAAGGTTAGAGTAAGCAAGAGAGCATAGGCTAAGTGGAGCAAGAGAGGGAAGTGCAAGAGTCACCAGAGTACGTCGCACAGAAGTGGAAGTGCAAGGTGCATAGAGAGTGACCAAGGATTTTGGTGCAGAGAAGTGCTAAGCTATAGTTCCCCCAAGTATCTCAAGGTCCTTTGGCAGTGTACGCTTGCCGACAGCAGGTATTCACTCCTCCCCCTTTGTGGAAGCTTGGTGCAAGGTGTGCACAAGGAGAAGCTTGAAGCAGGTGGAGGTCTGTTGCAGAGGAGGTCGGCAGCAAGAGGACATTGGGATATTGGATATTTTGTAATTGGGCACTCTGTGGGATTGTGCACAGAGGTATTGGTGTATCTTGTATTTCAAACATTGTACTTTTCTTATTGTAATCAAACGGCAGAAACTTCCAAGGTGTATTTTCTCTTTTGGTCTTTTCATTTTCTCCTACAAACCCTCAAACTCCTTCTTGTCAAAGAATCCCCCAACACAACATATATGGTTATTTGTTCTCATTAGCTAGCTAAAGAGGCCCACTTTACTCTCCAGCCATCATTCATAGTAGGTGTGAAGCAGGATCTAGCTACACCACTTCATCTCTTGTGACTATCCACCATCTCCTCTAACAGTGTGTCTAGAGAGGACCGCAGACATCACTGTGAACAAGCTGCACTTTTTGAGTAGCTCAAACTAAACCATCTTTTGGAAAGGAGGAACACTACATTTTGCCCAAAATATAGCCTTCATAGACATGATTACTGGGTGCCTCAAGTTTGGGCAAAGAGGACACCATTTCAGATTTCTATAGGTGTAGCAAACTAGAAAAATTCAAATGACCAAAGCGTGCATGCCAAAGCTTTGCATCTGACATAGCCTGAAAATCATGTATTGCACGTGTTGAATCATTCATTGATTTTTTATAATCTATGAGCCTATATAGCCCACGACATAAGATGCTAGAAGCAATAATCACATTTCCATGTGATAGATCATGAACTGTACGCCTATCATCAACAAATTTCACAACCAAGCCAATCTTGGCTAAAGCTAAAATTGATAATAGAATTTTCTTGATCCCTGGCACAAATAAAGCATTCGACAATGTAAAAGCACTACCATCAACAGTAGTTAGAATGATCTTACCAACTCCCATGACAGGAGAAGAGGAGTTGTTGGTGCATGTTGTTGGTGCAAATGTAGAAGCCTACACATTTGGCTTAGCATGGAAGACATTGTGTGGACGCACTTGATGATTCATGTGAACTACAACTTGTAACTACTTTTTGTTTAAATGGAGGTTTGGCCAAGGCCTACTCCTCCAGGCTTTAGCTTTGAAATTGCAATTGTAAAAGGAAGGGCATAGTACCCATGGGACCCCCTTATCCCACAAGAACAAGGGTTTACATAGTTGGGTTAGACTTCGGTCACAAATATCGCGGGGCAAGACAAACGGTGACACATCAGCCACAAGATACAACTTTCCATGATAAACATGTCCCTTACATGTTGCCAGTGGGGGTTGAACCCTCGCCCCACCTCAAGAGGCAAGAGTCTCAACCACCCGGATCAACGGCTTGGGACATAGCTTGTAACTACTTGATCATCTACCATTGTAAACCATTAAATCCTTAGAGAATCTTGTAAAAGGTTATATCCCGTAGATTTAGGATGAATATTAGTTACAAATTCAAGGTGAGGGGATGTCTCCTAAATTAGAGGAGTTATGTTTTGATTGGAGCCAAGTTTGAATTCAAAATTCAAACTTAGAAGAAATACTTATAAAAGGCTTGTAAAATCTCGTGGGGTAGCGTGCCTAATTTTAGAGCTCTCTCCTTGATCATTTGTAGAACTTGAGTAGCTCACATCATAGCTCACTCAGTTCATCATCATTGAGCATCATTATAATGCCAATGACTCTGTACAATCATGTGGTATCCTACATATAGCTCATTGAACATCTCTGTCTACTTCTCTGCTATGACTACTCAAAACAATCAACTTCTTCTAGTCATATCTCAACGAATACTCAACCACTTTACATAATCTTTGACTTGTTGGAACCAAATTAAAGTCTACTTTGTGCTACCAAAATTTCAAGCCATTTGGTTGAGGCTTCTAGGAGAAATCATCTTCGAAGTGCTCACTGGTCATCTACTGGTTAGTCCCTAAAAAGTCGGGGGTAAGATTTGATTTGCTAAAATGATTTCTCAGAGCATAGTTGATCATTTTAAATGATTTCACTTGCAATAATTGCCTATTTAAGCTATTCCCTCAAAAGGAATTTTTTCAATTGCTACTATATTGTGAGCTCTGAGTAAAAAGCCAAATGGTGTATGGACTAAAATAGCAAGTTTTTCAACACTAGCTATTTTTGAACTAGTCTATTTTGGATTAATTGTTTCAAGCATCGACTCCAAAGTACATAGGTACTTTCTTGGTGTCATTTGCAAGCTAAAAGGGCCTACTTTATAACTCTAGAGTGCATCAAGGCTGGTACAAAGCAGGTTTTAGTAGTACTACCTCACTTCCTTGAGGTATTCATCCATCTCTCTAATAGTTGTGTGAGAGCAAGCTGAGGTAAAATGGGAGATGAGCTCCTTTCTTTCATTGATAAATTGGATAGGAATAATTATCCATCATGGTCTTTGAGGATGAAGACCTATCTACAAGGAAGAAGTCTCTATGGATACATATCACGAGATGAGGAGATGCCCACATTTAGAAGCAAAGATCAAACCACAAGAGAGGAGCAAGAAAGACTCAACTCATGGTGTACCAAAGATGCTTTAGCTAGGTCATATCTACTCAACTCTATCTCTGACTTCCTTCTTCCTCATATTAGGAATTGCAAAACTTCCAAAGAGACTTGGGATACTCTATCTTCATACTTTTCTTCCAATACAAGAGCTAGGAAAAATCAATTATGGATGGAGTTACTACTCAAAAGATGCAACCTGAGCAGAATGTTTCAGAGTTTGTGACTAAGGTGAAGGATGTGGCTAATCAGTTGGCAAGCATAGGAGAGGAGATTGAAGAGGAGCAAATAGTGAGACAGATAATCAATGGCATCAAGACAGATGATAAATGGGAATCCTTCACAACTGCAATGGATCTTTATATGGATATGCAAATCCCTGATCTAACCACTCTCGTGGGACAAATCTTCACCCATGAGGCCAAGCTCAACAAAAATGGTGAACCATCAAGAGTTATTATGCCCTCTATATAGATAAAGGAAAGTCTAAGGATAAGGTAAAGAGTAAAAAATTTGATGAAGGTGTTATTTCTCAAGCTAACTATGCAAGGAGAGGTGGGAATTCAAGAGGAAGGGGTAGAGGAGGTAAGCAAGGTAGGGGGAGACCTTTCAACTCTTCCCCATGCAATATAGGTGGACTATCTAGTCACACAATAGATGAGTGCTATAGGAACTTCAATAACCAAAGAGGAAGAGGATTCCAAAGAGGTGGCTAATCACAACCAAGAGGAAGATTCAACCATAATCAAGGTTACAACCATGGCTACAACAAAAATTATCAAGGAGGATACAAATAAAGAAAAGACTTCAACATCTATACAGAGGATCAAGAGGATTATCTTCTCATTATGAACATGACTTCAAAACAAGGTATGAATGATGAGCATCTCTTCTACATTGACTCATGTTGTTCAAACCATGTAGCAGGCAATATAGCTCTCCTTTTTTATCTTGAAGAGCCCAAGGGAAAGCACCAAGTGCAGATAGGTGATGATTCCAAGCACTCAGTTGTCAAGGTAGGAAATGTCAAAACTTCTGATGGAAATAGGAATCTGTTGAGCAGAGTTCTTTATGTACCTACTATCACAAAACATTTGATAGTGTTGCATACATAGTGGAAAAGGGTTTGCAAGTTAGGTTCAATAAATTTGGAGCCTTTGTTGAGGACCCCAACCTGGATTCAAGAGAATTGCAAAGGGAGAGAAAACAGGTAGATTCTTTACATTTGAGCTTGAGGACACTAGAAACATTGCACTTTATAATTATAAGGATCAAACCTTGTCTAAGTTAGAGATATGGCACAAAAGATTAGGACACATTGGTGAGAGAACATTGAAGGAGATATGTAGAGATATGTACTTGGGATACCTAATGTATCCAAGCAACATATGATCTATGAATGCGATGCATGTCAGTTTGGTAAATCATACATGTTACCCTTTACAAAGACAGGCTATATGCATGAGGATTAGCTGGCACTTGTCCACACAGATGCGTGGGGACCAAGCAAGGACCCTTTAATTTTAGGCTCAAGGTACTACATGTCATTTATTGATGATTTCAGTTGGTGGACTATCTTGTATTTCATGAAACATAAGGATGAAGTGGTCAGTTGTTTCAAAAAGTATCTTGCACTTATGGAAAATCAAACAGGAAAGAGTTTAAAGAGGATAAGGTTAGATGGAGGAGGGTGAGTACTTCTCCAATGCGTTTGATGCATTTTCGCAGGACAGAGGTATCAAGAGAGAGATCACAACTAGATATACTCCTGAGCAAAATGGAGTAGCAATGAGGAGGAACAGAATGATTGTGGAAGCAGCTAGATCTATGCTAAATGAAAAGAAGTTGCCTAATTATTTGTGGGCAGAGGCTATGTCTACTGCCAATTATCTTATTAATAGGTTACCCTCTAAGTCCCTTGATGGGATGACCCCCTGTGAGGCATGGAATGGTAGGAGACCATCACTTGAACATTGCAGAATATTTGGATCTGTTTCTTATGTGCATGTTTCATCTCAAATCAGAGGTAAGCTAGACCCTAAGGCAGAGAAATGCATTTTCATAGGATATGATATAAATCAAAAGGGGTACATGCTTTATAATCCATCCAACAAAGGATTTATAGTTAGTAGAGATGTTGTGTTTGATGAGAATGACTCTTGGTTTGAAAGTGAATGCAGGAAGGTCAAATTGCCATATGACTTGGAAGAAGAATTTCCAAGCCTCACCAAGGATGAGCCAAACACAATGGAAGACATCAAATCAGATGATGAGGACACCATCAACTTGGAAGAACTTAGAGCATGGAAAACAAAAGGCAAGGTCAAGATGAAGAGGTTGGAGGACATACCTCAGTCATCCAACCAAGCCTTAAGGAGATCACAAAGAGAGAGTAAGAAGCCAATCAGATATGTGTATGATACTTCATTAGTCACTAAGCATTCTATTTATCTTGTTAAGGATTCATCACTTGAAGAACCTTCTTCATATGAACAGGCAAGTTCCAAAGCATAATGGAAGAAGGCTATGAATGAAGAAATAGAAGCACTCCAAGAGAATGACACTTGGGAGCTAGTACCCAAGAAAGCATCAATGAAGGTAATTGGAACTAGGTGGATTTACAAAATCAAAAGGAACTCAGATGGATCCATAAACAGGTAAAAAGCTAGGCTTGTGGCTAAGGGTTTTGCACAAACCCAAGAAGACTATGAAGAAACTTTTTCACCAGTGGCTAAGATGCCAACCATCAGAGTATTGATAAGTGTAGCTGCATCTAGAAATTGGAATATGTATCAACTAGATGTGAAAAATGCTTTCCTCAATGGGTGGATTTCCTCATGGCTCAACCTCCTCGCTATCAAGATCCAAGCAAGGTAAATCATGTATGCAAATTAAAGAAAGCTATTTATGGGTTGAAGCGGGTACCTAGGGCATGGAACCATAGGTTAGCAACCTATCTTCAAGACCAAGGATTCATGATGATCAAGGCATATTCTTCTTTGTTTATCAAGAGGAGTAATTCAAAAATGATATATTTATGTGTATATGTGGATGACATCATTCTTACAAGTAGTGATGCCAATGGCATCAAACAAATCAAAAACCAAATGATGCAGAAGTTTAAGATCAGTGACCTAGGGTTTCTAAAATATTTTCTTGGACTTGAGTTTGTATTCACTAACTCTGGAATCTACATCACTCAAAAGGAAATATGTGCAGGATATGTTGAAGAAGTTCCACTTGGAGGATGCAAAAGTAGCTAATTTTTGTTGTTTGTCTTTTGGGAAAAGAAAACAATAGATAATCTTTTGAGAATAAGAAGTGTTGAAATTTTTGCAAATTGATAGTTGCTCATATCATTTTTTGAAAGTAAAGTGCAGGTGTGTGGAAAAAAATGAATCAAGAAAGCTGAAGATATGGTAAAATGTGTCTATCTTTGCAATAGTAGAGTGCTTTTTGACCAAGTACCAAGCAAAATTGTTGATCTTGGGAAGATGACATGATTGCATTGAGAAAAGTTAAGTAAAGTAGCTAGATGCAAGTAGATAGGATCCATTTGTTAACCAAGTCAAAGCAATAATCTTGAGAAAAATTTTATTTGCATCTTGAAAACAAAAATGTTTGAGTTTATCTTTGCAAAAATTGATAATTGCACTTCTTAGCACATTTTTCATTGGGAAGTTTTGCTCATGAATTGTTTTGATAGCAAAGCATAAAGGAGTATAACCAATCAGAGAATACAGGATCAATATATCACTAAACAAGAAACCCTAAGTAAAGTGTTTACCTTAATTTAGGGCAAAATACTAAACAAATTCATAAAATTCATTAAAACATTCAAACAAATTTCTTTTCTCCTTAGGAAGTTGGACTAAAGTGTTGTTGTAAAGAGTAAAAGAGACCAAATGGAAGGAAAGTAAAAAAGTTGCTAAAAAACTGGAAAATAAAAAAAATACGATTTTTTTCACAGGATCACGATTTTATGGTTAATTATTTGTTTATGATGTAAAATTGCAGGTAACAAGTGACTTGGAGTGGTGAAGAACCTAGAAGAGGAGAAAGAAGATCCAAAATTGCAAAAAACAGAAAGTACAGGAAAAATACGATTCTTTGCACAAAATCGTGATTTTTTGTAAGAGAAAAATTTTTGGAATCTTGTGCATATTTGGGTTTTGAAATAGGTAATTGAAAGAGATTTCACTAAGTTGAGTAAGTAAAGGAAGTCAACTTCCAAAAATCAGAAAGGATTGAGTATCAAGGGGGAAAAGTGGAAAACAAGTACAGAATCGCAATTTTCGCCAGAAGGATAAAGGGAGTAATTTGTGATGAAAAGTTAGGAATTGGACTTAAAATCAAAAAAATCTGAAGCGTAAAAATTTTAACAAGTGAAAGGTGAAGATTTTGAAAATTTTGAACAAAATCGCGATTGTGTGAACACTATAAAACCCTGGAATCTTAGAGGAAAACTCATTTGAGTGAGGAAGAGAGAGAGAGAGAGAGAGAGAGAGCAAGGACAGAATCGTGATCATCTGCAATCATAAGCTTTTGGAGATTTTTATATCAAGCAAGCAAGGTGAGGAAGCCTCAGTACATTTTTTTGCATTTCTTCAAATTTTTTTAGGAACATTAAAGCACAAAAACACACAAAATAGCAAAAACACGGAATCGTGATGTTTTGACTTTTTGAGTTTTCAGTGGAAAAAATAATGATTTTTTATTAGATTCTTTCATTGCATGTTAAGCATTTACTAAGGCGATTCTATTCAAGAAACAAGACGTTGAAAATCAGGAACTCAAATTTTTTTTTTTCAAAAATCTAAACAGAATCGCGACTCTGCGAGCAATCACAACATCGCGATTCTCTGAAACAAAACACAAAATCGCGATTCCTAGAGCACGATTTTCATAAGAAAATTGTGTTTTCTAACGATTGTGAACAATCACGATTGTCTGGGAAAAGAATCGTGGAAAACACGATTTTCAGCATAAAATCCTGAAAAACACGATTCCCTATTCAGAATCGTGGAAAACACGATTTTCACCACGTGAAAAACACGATTCCCTGCTCAGAATCGTGGAAAACACGATTTTCACCACAAAATTGTGACAAACACGATTCTCTGCTCAGAATCGTGGAAAACATGATTTTCACCACAAAATCGTGAAAAACACGATTCCCTGCTGAGAACGGTGGAAAACACGATTTTCAGCACAAAATCTTGAAAAACACGATTTTCACCACAAAATCGTGAAAAACACGATTCCCTGCTCAGAATTGTAGAAAACACGATTTTGAGCACAAAATCTTGAAAAACACGATTCCCTGTTCAGAATCGTGGAAAACATGATTTTCACCACAAAATCGTGAAAAACACGATTCCCTGCTCAAAATCGTGAAAAACACGATTCCCTGCTCAGAATCGTGGAAAACATGATTTTCATCACAGAATCGTGAAAAACACGATTCTCTTCACACAATCGTGGAAATAATTGAATGATTCTCAGATCTGGTAATAAATTGCACACATTCTAAGCAAGAGCTAGGAAGAAAGGAGGTAGAGCCAGTGGTAGGAGAATTGCAAGAAAAAGATTTAGGGCAGGAAATTAATATGGAGAACTTAAATGAAACCAATGAATCTTCTGAAACTGGTGATTATAGAAACATTCTCAAATATATGTATACAAGTAGGTTTGGAACTTATGTATATCAGGATGGAATGCATAAGTTTCTCATTCGATTGAGGAACTTAGAGGTTCCCCTGAATATAACACCAGTAGCACAATTCAAGGATGGTAGATATGAGGATAAGCAAGGATGTGTATACATCTTCTCACAAGACCTAGAAAATTCTAATGACCTAGGGCAATGTGCAGACAAGAGACCTTGGGGACAAAAACTAGGGCAATCAAACTTGCCAAGACCACATGAAATTCACAATAATGGTGAACAACAACAAGGTAGGAGAACACATACTTCCCCAAATCCTTTTGCAAAAGAAGCAGAAGGATTTAATGATTTTCCATTAAGAAGAGGACATAATTGGCAAAATCAAGGCAGAATGCTTAGACCCTATCAAGTAGCCAAATGCATGAAAAATCAATATGAAGGATATTCTGATCCTCATGCCCATGCTACAAAATTCAGACAATTAATTAGAGCAGAAGAAGTGGAGGATTACAAAGTCCAATTTGAGGCATTTGGTCTAACCCTGACAGGACCTGCACTATCTTGGTTCATTCCCTTGAGAAAGGAAATGTATCTAGATATTGAATCTTTCCTAGAAGCCTTCATAGGGGAATTTTCAAAAACTGGAATAAAACATAGCACAGCTACCCTGATACATAGCTTTAAGCAGCAAAAAGATGAAAATGTCAGAGAGGCAGCCAAGAGATTCAAGCAGTATATTGATAGATGTCCCAAAGAGGAGGTACCATCCATGGCAAGACAAGTATCCCTATTCATAGAAGGATTGAGAAGTGCACAATTGAGAACCTTGGTGTATTATAGAAGGTGTCCAGACCTAGGAACATGTGTTAAAGAAGCAATAGACTTAGAGGATAACAAGGGACAAGATTTATTAGCATTTGATCAATCTAGAACAAATGAAGACAAAATTCCACCAACAGAAGAATTGGCACAAGCTATTGCTAAAGCCCTGGAAGTTAGTACCAAAACAAATTTGATAAACACCAAGATGACAACAAATAAAAAATGCTATAATTGTGGAGAAAATCATTTGGTACAACAATGTCCATATCAAAAACCACAACATTTGCAAGATAGAAAAACACTCAAATATTGTACACTAGAAAGAAAGTGGACAAATCATACAAGAGAAGAATGCTTCTACAATAAACAACCCATTAAGGAGAGAGATTATGCAAACCAAAGAGAATCTGGATTTATTGAACAACCAAGACCTGTAGTTGGGCAACAACCTCCATTACCAACAAATGTGGTACCAGTTAAATACACACCAATAGAGGATGGAAACTCAAGAATAAGATCACCATACAAAGAAGAATATCACTGGAATGAAGGATATCAGGAAGATTGGGAAGGATATGAGATGAGAGAACCAGAATTGCAAGCCCTAGATTTGGGAAATGGGAGAATTGAGATGGATGCGGCTACATTCATGTATATAACCAATAAGTATATGTCTAATCAGAAACCTCAGTTCAAAGGGAGCCAAAAGATAACTTGTTATAGATGTGGGGGAGAACATTTCATTAGAGACTGTCCACAACATCCTACATGAAGAATAGAAGGAGCCTATTGCAAGGATTGTGGCAGGGAACATTTAATAAAGGATTGTCCAAGAAATCCTCAAAAACAACAAACACATCTAATAACATACCATTGAAAACAGTCAACATCATGGAGCAAGAAGAATTGAGTGACCTTGACCAACAAGGGCACAAGCTAAACAACAAGAAACAACTAAAGAACAAAACAAGGGTTCAGTTTCAAGGTGAAGAAAAACAGACAAAAGGGGAAATGGGAAAGGAAAATGAGAATGGGTAAAAGTGTGGAAGAAGAGAGTATGGAACAGTCAAACCATACTCCTCCTCAAAAGACACAAACCCAATAAGAAATAAGAAGTTCACAGAGTCTAGACACCTTAATAAAAGCATACAAGGGAGGAATTCAAGAGGGAACAAATCCTACAGACCATGTAATGGCTTATCCTATGCCAGAAATAGAACATGAAAGGATGCAAAAATGCAAACAAATCATACAAGAAACACAACGCAAACTGGGGGAATTAGACAATTCTCAAACAACAATTGGGGAATCAAAGGCAACAATAACAAGAGAAACTATTAATCAAGAAGATAACCTGCAAATTACATTCCAAGTAAATATAGATAAACAATGTACAATCTTATACCACACCACAATGGAGGAATTGGTAAAACAGAATCCTCACTTACAATACAAAATGAAAAAATGGGAAGCAATACCAGAGAATCTTGATCCACAGACACAGGAATTGGAGGAATTATGGTACATTCCTATTGATAAGATAGGAGGATATTGTGAGGGAGAAGAGGGAAACTCAACCCTAAAAATACAATTTGGTAAAAATTATGCCAAAGCTATATTGGATAGTGGATCAGGTGTGGCTATCATGACTAAACAAACTTGGGAAAAATGGGGAAAAAATGAACTAATACCCACTAAAATAAGATTGCAACTTGCAGATGGACACATAGAAAAATCACTAGGAATATGGGAAAAGGTGATTGTGGACATATGTGGAATAGAAATAGAGCATACTTTTGCCATAGTTGAATTTCCACAATCCACATCATATGAAATTATCCTAGGAGGACCATTTATGAGACAAATGCAAATTGTGCAAGATTGGGGTAATGATTTTCTATATCTTCATAGCAAAGGAAGGATAACCAGAGTGAATCTAAGAAATGGTCATTATTGTGACATATCCCCTCAAGAATGGTTCAAAATACATCAAAATCAAGAATTAAGTGAAGAATCAGAGTTGGAAGATCAGAATGAAACTAAATCATCAATGTGGAAGTGCAATATGATAAGAAACCTTATAAATGGAAAAAGAAGATTAAGAAGAGAAGATTGTGTAGAAGGGAGAAAATTACAAGATGAGAGCTATATACCCCAAAAATTCAAAGATGAAGAATTTGATCCTTATGGTTGGAACCAGATTTTGGCTACCATGGATCTAGCTAAAGATGAGTACGTGGGAGTAAGATTTCAAAATGAAGAAGGGTATGATGTTTTTCACATAGGAATACAAATGATAAAGGTATAAAAAACAGAAGAGGACTAGGAAAAAGAAATGATATTGAAAAATGGGAAAACACAATATTTGGAAGAAGTAAAAGCTGAAGGTGCAATAAAAGATAAAATCTCAGGCAAATATAAGAAAAACAAACACAAGGAAATTGAAAAAGACCAAGAGGATGAAAAAAATGAGAAAATGACAAACAAAGATCAACAGTTTGATGTACCAGCAAATTTCAAGACTTATGAAGTAGAAGACAGATTACTTCTAAAAAGGAAACCAAAGAGAGAAAAGAGAAAAGGGGAGGCATATGACAATGAAGAACAAACTAAAAAGGTTATGATCACTCAGGAAGATGGGGAAGAAAGACATATTGTAATAGCTGATGACATGACAATTCAAGAAGAGAAGGCATTAAGAAATTTGGCCAGAAGCTATAGGGATGTGTTTGCTTATAGCTACAAGGATTTGAAAGGTATTGATCCTAAAATCTGTGAGCATAAGATTCCTATTACACCTGATGCAAAACCTAGCAAACAGAGACATTACACATTCAACGATAAATACTCTGCTAAAATAAAGGAAGAAATTGACAAGCTGCTGGCTGCCAATTTCATCTATGAGATTCAGTATACAGAATGGATATCTCCTATAGTTGTGGTACCAAAAAAGAATGGGAAACTTAGGGTATGCATTAATTTGAAAAAAGTGAATGCTGCAAGTATAAGGGATAGCTACCCATTGCCTATAATAGACAATCTTCTAGAAAGAGTTGCAAGGAAGGAGGTGTATAGTTTTTTGGATGGTTTTTCAGGATACAATCAGGTACCCATAGCATTAGAAGACCAACATAAAACTGCCTTTTCCACAGAATGGGGAATTTATGCTTTTAGGGTTATGCCCTTTGGGTTAACTAATGCCCCAGCAACTTTCCAAAGATTGATGTGTCATATCTTCAAAGAATTCCTGAGGAGTGTAATGGAAATTTATGTAGATGATCTGTGTACTTTTTCATTAAAAAGACAGGATCATTTGAAAGATTTAGAAAACATATTCAGGAAATGTAGAACATACAGAGTATGTCTAAATCCAGAAAAGTGTGTATTCTTTGTAAGACAAGGAAGAATGTTAGGTCACATAATCTCCAAAAATGGAATTTCAACTGATGAGAAAAAAATAAAGGCCATAGTAGAACTTCCAAGACCAACAAATGTAAAGGAACTTCAAACTTTCATGGGACATTGCGGGTATTATAGAAAATTTGTACACAAGTTTGCTGACATAGCTAAACCTTTATATGCTTTGATCACAAAATTTGAGTGGACGAGAGAGTGTGACCAAGCTTTTGAGACTCTAAAAACTTGTTTAGTAACAGCACCAATTCTGAAAACACCCCAGTGGGATAAAATTTTTCATATCCATGTGGATGCTTCAAACTATGCTTTGGGATGTGTGTTAGCACAACCAATAGAAGGAAGCAAATTAGATTTTCTAGTTTCTTATGCTAGTAGGCAACTAAATTCAGTAGAGAAAAATTACACAACCACTGAGAGGGAAGGGTTGGGAATGATATTTGCTGTGAAAAAATATAGACATTACCTGTTGACCAACAAGTTTAAATTTTTTGTGGATCATCAAGCTTTACTCTACTTAGTAAATAAACCTTGTCACACTGGTAAAATAGTCAGATGGTTTCTTTTACTGATGGAGTTTGAGTTTGAGGTGGTGGTTAGACAGGGAAAAACACATTTGAGAGCAGATCATATGTCTAGAATCTAGGCTAAAGAACCAAGTTCACCTTTAAATGATGACCTGTCAGATACATATCTATTCAAAGTAGAGAGTGTTCCTGAGTGGGCCATGACTTTGGTACCTTTGTTAACCATGGGACCTTGCAGAACAACTGGAAACAAGACACATTTAGTATTATAGAGCAGGAACTTTATGTTGCTAGCTGGGCACTTGTATCACCTCAACCATACAGGCATTCTGGAATATTGTACTCCAAAAGAGGAGAAACAAGAATATCTTAAAAGAGCTCATTGTTGGAACCCTTGTACTCATGCTTCCATAGTAGTCACCCTAAGTAATCTCAATAGGATGGGAGTACATTGGCCTAATAAGATTCAAGATGTAACAAAATATGTTGCTAACTGTGGGGAATGCCAAACCTTGTAAAATTCAGAACTTATAACTCTACATTGGTTTCAGAAAAATCCAGAATGGAGTGAGAATATCATTGAGGAGTTGAAAAGGAAGAAGAAAGGAAAACAAGTAAGAGCTAGTGTCGACTCAAAAAATCTACAAATGATCTCTGAAGAATATCAACTAATAGGAGATCAATTGTATAAGAGAGGGATGGCTGGATATTTAAGAATTTGTGTTCCTGAAGATAGATATCTGGAAATGTTGGAAATGGCACATTCTGGAGTGGCAGGAGGACATTTCTCAAGTGACAAAACTGCTAAACTCATATTATATTCTGGCTTTTGGTGGCCAACTCTATTTCCTGATGCAAGAACATATGTAAAAAGATGTGACATTTGTCAGAGGGTGAGTCAACCAAATAAAAGAGACAATATGCCATTAGTCCCACTAATCTCAGCAAGAGATTTAGTAAATGGGGGTTGGATTTCATTGGACCTCTACATCCTCCAGCAAGACAATCCCATGCTGAATACATAATAGTGGCCACAGATTACTTAACCAAATGGGCATAGGCTAGAGCTACAACAAAGAATGATGCTCATACTACTGCCAAGTTTCTCTATGAAAATATCATCACCAGATTTGGACTACCAATTGAATTGGTTAGTGATAGGGGGACTCATTTTTTGAACCAAATCATAGAAAACATAACTGAATATTTCATGATTAGTCATAGAAAGTCATCCCCATATCACCCACAAGCCAATGGGTCAGCAGAAAGCACTAATAAAGTATTGTGTACTGTATTGTCAAAATTAGTAAACACAAGCAGAAATGATTGGGATTTACAACTTAATCATGTCCTATGGGCCTATAGGGTGGCATACAAAACTGCATTAGGAACTACACCATTTAATTTGGTATATGGACAAAATGCAGTCCTACCTTTGGAATTCCTCATTCCAACACTGAAGGTGGGAAGTCAATACAAATGGACTGGACATGAATTATCTGAAAGAGTTGGGGAATTAGAAAAATTGGGAGCTTCTAGACTCCAAGCAACTATGAGCATATATGCACACAAGAAAAGGCAAAAAGCTTATCATGATGTGCACATAAAAGAAAAAGATCTACAAGAAGGAGATTTAGTTTTGGCATACACTGTGAAGGAACATCAAAAGAAATTTTTGAAGAAGGGACATGGGCCTTATATTATTCATCAAATAAGTAATAGTGGAGTTATCCAACTAGCCAACATAGATGGGGAAATCATGCCAAACTTCATAAGTGGATGTAGAGTTAAAAGGTATGATCTTCCGTTAACTGTTTCTGAATGGAGAAGATTGCATCAAGCTCAAAACAGGAAAAAAGAAGAGGAAAATATTAGGAAAGAGGCTCAACAGGAGGCAAAGGAAAGGATAAGAAAAATCAAAAATCTTAGAGAAGTATTTTTTTGGGAAACTCCTCTAAAAGAAAGAGAACATTTGCCTGTCATAATAATGAATTTTCAGAATGAGGAAATTAAGGTCTTGATAGACTCAGGTGCACAAGTAAACTTGATCATTTCAAATTTGTTGAAAAAGTTTAATCTGAAAAGGACTAAAAGTAAAATCTTTATCAAAACTTTGGAAGGACAAATAGTACAAAGCATGTCTTCACCTTCTATTGAAGTTAAGTTCAATAAAGAATATATGAAAATAGATTGTGAAGAATGGCCAGATCATTTGATGACTGAGAAATTGATTTTGGGACAACCATGGCTAAAGCAAGGTAAAGTAAGTAATTTTGGATTTTGAAAAAATGAAGTTTAAAATGACAATAAATGACAAAAGGTTTTTAATGTTTTATTGAATAATAAAGAACAAGAAAAGCAACAGGATGTTCATGATCCATACCTGGAAGGATTTACTTTTTCATTAGAAGACGCACAGACATTATCAATACAATTACCAAATGATCAAGCTTCATTTAATCAAGATCAGCAAAAAATTGAAAGAACAAAAGAGGGTGAAGAAACAGAGGCAAGGAGGCAACAATGGCATAGTCAGAAACATCAAAACATCATAACAAGAAGGATGTGGAAACAAAGTATACACAAGCCCTGTGCATCAAAACAAAATTCCAGGACAAAATGGATATGGAAGCCAAAAAATTCTGAACACAGCTTATCAGAAGGAAATGGATTTTTCCCTAAAACAGGGGCAGCAAGGATTAAATATTATTGGGTAAAAAAATCAGATTTGATTCAATGGAAAAAGACCATCTATAGTTGATCTGTATTTATAATTTTTTAAAAGAAGAAAATCAGAATGTTACAGATAAGAAATCATGACATATTGGAAATTATGACAAATAATTCTACCTTTTCCTGTTTCTGAGGAAAGAAATAGGAGGGGAAGAAAGGAAGTTGAAAAATTAGTTAAAAAAAAAAAAGAGGAAGAGAAATAAAAGAAAAAAGAGAGAAAATTAATCATTTCATTTTTTCTCTTATGAAAAAAAAAGAGGAAGAGAAATAAAAGAAAAAAGTGAGAAAATTAATCATTTCATTTTTTCATTTTTTCTTATAAGTTATATACCACAAAGCAAGAAATAGGTAGAAGTAGGTTTCTATTTATTATTTATTATTTTTTATTTTTTATTTTTTATTTTTTATGATTTTTTATTTTTTATCTCTTCCTGGATAAGAGTAGTCAAAAGAGAAGAGAGCACTAGACATCTTGCTACACATGTAATGACCACTTCAATTGAGTTTTTTTTGAGGAAGTCAGGATTTAATTGAGATTTTATTTTCATTCTTCTCTCATGTCCTATCACAACAAATGTCTTTTTTTTTTTTTTTTTTTTAACATTCTTATAACTCATGTGGGTGGAGTGTTTTCTTTTTTGTGTTATATTACATTCTTTCCAGAATGATGAATCAAAGGAACTACCAATCCATGAGTTCAAAGCAGACTTGGTCACTCTGTCTAGAGGACATTGGTTCTTAGACAATGAAGCAACAATGGAGACAGTAGAATTAGAATCTGATGAAGAGCAGGAGATTCCAGAAGCAGAAAAGATAGTCAAGGAACTCAAGGAAACTCTAGGCATTATTGGCTAGCACATATTTATAGTGGGAGTTGGAGGTTACAAGTACACTATGCTGTGTCAGGAGTTTTACAAATTCCAAAAGAGTGCAGTCAATTACAAAAGATGGAAAGCAGTAGGATTACACAAGCTGCTAGATGAACCTATATTTTTCATAGATTTTGAAAGAGTGGCACAGGTGATGAACAGCTTGTTGGAAGTTGGAAGGGGCAATGAGGCGTATTTCAGGTGTATTGTCAAGAACAAAGAAAATCAAGAAGTTAACATCACAATAAAAGCAGAGCATATCAGGGCAGCCCTTCAGTTTTATCCAATGGGAACTAAGTTGGATAACAGCTTTGTCAAGAAGAATAAAGAAACATATACAGGATATTCTAAATTTCCTGATTTTTAGGGAAGAGAAATTGAGGAATATGCCATCAGAATGTTTTTGCAATATTTCTGTTTCCCAAAACTGCCGAGATATACCATGCCACACAAATCAGTAACATTGATTATGTTCAATAATAAGGATAGAACTAAGCCCTTTGGAATAATGGATGTATCACCATATATACATGAGCAATTAAAGGAAGCAGCCAAACATTGGGAGCAAAAGAAGTATATGAATGGAGGCCAATTCTTAACTACAATTATATATCATGTTCTAGGAATGGAGGATCAATTACAACTAGCTCCAGCAACGCAATATTTCATAAATTTGATGGCAAGAATCAAAAAGTCCTTCAAGGAAGATATCTATAAGAGAATCAGAAGGTCAATCCAGCATGAGGGGATCAGAAAGGAAAAGAAAAGAAATTTCAGAAGAAGTCATTCTAGTAAAGAAAAGAAGATTGCATCCAAGAAAGGTGGAGTTGGAACAGGTAGAAGCAACTAGGGAAGAGCATGAAGCTGCTCAGAAGCAGGTACAATCTTCAAATGACCCACACCCACCTCAGACAAGCAAGGAGCAGTTGTATACTTATTTGACCCAAGGAAATGATAAACGGGCAGTATATGAAGCCCAATATCAAAAGATGTTGGAGGACTACTCTTGCAAAGCAACAGATTGGATTCAAGAGGAAGTAGAACACTATGAAGAACTGCATGATCAGATGATGGCAGCTGAGAGAGAGGAAGTTTTTGTTAAAAAAGAAGTGGAATCGTTAGCATACTTCAAAGAGCTACAAGGACCTCTTAAAACAAGAACTACAGTTGTAGTGAAGAAGAAGGTTCAGAAGAGACCTGTACAAAAGAGGAAGTTAACCAAGAAAAGTAAAGGAAAATCAGTAATAGAACCTGTACCAATGATGGAGATAGAAGAAGTGATAGTAGAAGAAAGGAACCAGACGAAATCTACTGCTGTGGAAGAGTCAAGACTGGAAAAATCAGGAATAGCAGGCTCTTCACAATTTTCTTCAGACTCTGAAAGTGATATTGAAAACTTTCTATTGAAAAGTTTGAATTTATCGGTGCCTAGTACACCCAATGTGATAACACAAGCCTCTGGAGAAAATAAAACACTAGAAGACTTGAGTGAGAAGCCCCAAGGGAAGCAAGTTCAAGAAGAAGCAGTAAAGCAGGGTAGTCTTGAAGAAGAGAGAAGATTACTAAAAGGAAAAGCAGTGATGATGGAGGAAGAGATTGAAGTCAGGAAGGAATTCAGTTGTGGATTAGTGGACTCAGGATTAAAGACAATATGCACAAAATCCTTCCAGTAAACCCATTTCAAATTCGATGAAGGAAAAGTAGAAGAAGAAAAGGGAGTTCAGTTATGCAGTTCAGCCAATAAACAAAATGATACAGCTCAAATCAAGGAAACAGAAGAGGAAATAGTGGAAAAAGAGAATGCTCAAGAAGTAGAAGAAGGAATTACAGAGAAAGAGATCAACCAAAGCATAGAAGACATACTATATGACTTGAATCATAATGAAGAATTTACAATTACAAAAGATCAAGGACAAGAGGAAGAGCTGGATCTCATGGATATAGATGAGCAAGAGGAAGGACAGAAAGAGCAGATAAGTAATGATCAGATAAAGCTTACTGAGGAAACTGAATCAACCCTAATTCAGGAAAAGGTAGTACAGGTAAAGGAAAGACATCTCTTTGAAGAAGAACAACAAGTAATGGAGAATAAGAATGCAGAAGAAACAAAGACAACTAAAGATACATCAGGACATGAGAATAAGGATGATCAGGTATTGGAATATGAGGAAGATGTTGCAGACCACGAAGAAAGAGAAGCAGACAAGAGCCATGAAGAACAAAAGACCCAGGTCATAGAGTATGAGGAAGAAGATGAAGAAGAGAATGAGTGCAAGGAAAACAAGTAGATAGAAGTCAAACAAATGGAAATAGAAGTTGGGTTGGAAAGGATACCTAAAAATATAAGATCTGCTCGCAAGATCATTATGAGCAACATAGAGCAGTTCACACCATCGAGTAGAAACATGATTATATTAGGTATGGTAGCAGAATCTGAGTTTGAAAAAGGTAGTAATATCATTAAGGAGCACAAAAAGGAAACAGAACAATTGGCTGAACAATTGAGGATTGTAAACGAGAAAAATGAGGGATTAGCACACAGGATAATTTCTTTGGAGGAATCGGAGGTTCAGCAACAAAACAAAATCCAATATCTTGAAGAGAAGTGTGCAAAACAGACAGAGCATAGTAGTAAAATGGAGATGGAGCTGAAGAAAATAGAAGGAAGTTACAGTACCTTACAGAGTTCATATCAAATTATGGTCAAAGCAAATGAGGAAATAAACAATTTTTAATGGAAGAAGGCCAGTTGAAGGAAGAAAGCAAGACTGTTCAGGTGACACAGGAAGAGAAGGAAGATTTGCACAAGGAAATTATGAGATTGCAAACAGAGTTGAAAGAAGCCAAGGAATTGGAAAAACAAGCTAGTATATATGCTGCTACCTCAATGAGGGGGTACAATAAGTTACATATGGATATTGAAAAAGAGAGAAGTGATTGGCAGTTGAGTGTGGAAAAGGAAAGAAATGAATGGAAATCAGAAAGAGAGTTGTGGACTTCTCAAAATAGAAGTTTAATGTTGACAATAGAAGAACTACAGAAAAAATTGGAAAAACCACAAACCTAGGTGGAAGAACAGGTAGAGACTACACAAACAGAAGAATATGAAGTTGGAGATGATGACAGAACCCAACATGTTGGTGAACAAGAAAACAAAGCACTAGAAAAAGAATACTCAGAAGAGTTTATTCAGAGACTTCTGATAGACAGAGAATCCAGAATGGAATTCATTAGAAAAATGCATGATGAATATGAGGAACAAATCGTTAACTTTGCTTTGAATAAAGGGATAAATCCGGATCAACATCATTAGGCTGCAGATGGCCTAGGAATACCCTTATGCATGATCATGGAAAGCATTAAAACTATCAGTTGGCAAGGGTGGGATTACCTCCTAACAAGTATTTAGAATATGAAGAGGAAGAGTTATTTGAAAAAGCCAATCCAAAATGGAGAAATAGGTGGTTGGATGCTAATAAGGAATGTAGAAAAATATGGAAAGAAGCACCTATTCAGCTGAAGATCAATCCAGCATATTGCCCAGTAGCAAGGAGAAGAGAATGGATAGTTTTTTGTGAAAGAAGGAAAGAAGGACAGATTCCATCCAAATGGTTGAATTTTCCAAAAATAGCAAGTCCAAAGGCAGGAACATGGCCAAGAAAGAAGTATATGGTTGATAGTGCAGAATCTGTCATATCCACATACAAAGATGTCAATGACCCAGCATGTATTTTACTAATCAGAGTAATGAGACTCATCTTGGCATGTATAGAGACCTTTACAGATACAGATGTCAGGGTTCTCAATTACATTGGCTTCAATTCACCAACTGATGCTTTATTATTTGACCTCAGTGAAACCCTAGACAGGATATGTTTGATGGCTTATTATAGTAGAACAATATTTTTGGGTAGCCATTATCTTCAGATTTTTGAGGATGCATTTGATTATGGGTTTTTTGAAAGGGAATCGGAGATATTTGGAAACTTGTCAGTAATAACAAAGTCTTGACTCACTGCTTATGAAGCTGCATACACAGAATATTTGAAGAAAGATGTAATAGATAAACCAGAGGTTGTTGTGCAATGGAGAAAAGCACTATTTGAGATGGTAAACAACTTGAATGTTACTGAAAGGAAAAGTCATAACCTACTGTCACAGGTGTATCAAAGAAAAAATAAGTGAAGGAAGCATTCATGGAATATCAGCAAGAATGTCTTTTGTCAGGAGCCAAAAGGTCTAGGAGGGGAAGAATGTTAGAAGAAGTATTTTTGAAGTATTTTTTATGGAAAATAATTGTAAAATGCCAAAAAATTGTAAAAATATTTATGCAAATGATGTAAAAATGAGGAAGAGTCTTCCTCATGTAGATTAGAATCATATGTATTTTTTCTAGAATTTTTGGAAACTCCTAGATAGCATATTTTTAGATTAGAAGAGGAAAGGATCAAAATTCAAGTGTGAAAAGGGACACTTGAAAATGTATAAAAGACAATTTCCTCCAATTTCCTCTATTATGCGAGGGTTGGTTATTTGTAATTAATGCTATCCAAGCAAAGAGAGAGATTTTCCTACAAAAAATCATGATTCTTCCTTTTGTGTAGATTTCTTTGATTTGTTGAGTCTATTCTATGTGTATCTATGGATATTTGCAAGCTTCTATTGTGTATTTCTGATGAATGTGTATGAAGAGAGTTGATTACTAATGTGTTGAGTGAGAAATTGATGAAAAATGGTGCTGGAGATGAAAATCGTTAGATTTTACAGAATCGCGATTGTCTCGTCTGAAGGTTACAGGTATCATTTTTGAGTTTTGATTTTATGATTGTGTTCTGCTGAGAAAATAACACACTTTAGACACCAAGATTATTGAAAATGATGGAGTATTGCTCAAGATAATCCAAACCCTAGAAATTCCTCTTCATTTTCATTATTTCTCAGAAATCCAGCCAGTTTTCTCTTATTTCTTGGATTCTATCATCTAGAAGGGAGTTGTGGTCTCATGTATACTTCCAGGATTGACAAGTATAAGATGTAATGTTGATTCTTTATGCTAAATGATTGGAGAGGACAACTCCAAAGAACAACAAACAACCCCTATGGAGGTAAATCATAAATTAAGTGCTCATGAAGGTGATTTTCTTGAAGACATTGCAGGTTATAAAAGCATAGTTAGAAGTCTAAACTATGCAACAATAACAAAGATTGACATATGTTATGGAGTAAGTGTTCTGGGTCAATTCATGCATAAACCTAGAGCACCTCACTTGGAAGCTGCTAAAAGAGTTTTGACGTACCTCAAACGTACTCAAAATCAAGGTCTTTACTTCCCATACACATCAGATTCGGACATAATGTTGTACTCATATGCAGATTGGGCAAGATGTAAGGATGACAAAAGAAGTACTTCTGGTTATTTATCTTTTGCAGGTGATAAGCCCATCTCATGGTCTTCTAAGAAGCAACCAATTGTTGCTCTATCTTCAACAGAGGCTGAATACAGAGGATTAGCAAATGCTACACAAGAAGCTATTTGGATTAAGTTGCTCTACTCAGATTTGGGACTTCACACTCATTCACCAATTATCTTTGGTGATAATACTAGTTCTTTGCATCTTGCAGCCAAGCCTATTTATCATGCAAGAACTAAGCATATAGAAGTGCACTATCACTATGTTAGAGACAAACTCTTGATCAATGAGATTCAACTAGCATATCTATCTACAAATATGCAGTGTGCTGATTTGTTAACCAAAGCACTTGATGGTACTAAACTTTGCAGGTTTAAAACCATGATTGGATTACAGGATATTCAAGAAGATTGATGAAGCAATGCAAGCCAAGATGTTTGGCTTGAGGGGGAGTTGTTGGTGAAAATATAAAAGCCTACACATTTGGCTTAGCATGGAAGACATTGTGTGGAAGCACTTGATGATTCATGTGAATTATAGCTTGTAACTACTTGATCATTCACCATTGTAAATCATTAAATCCTTGGAGAATCTTGTAAAAGCTTATATCTCTTGGAGTTAGGAGGAATATTAGTTATGAATTCAAGATGAGAGAATGTCTCCAAAATCAGAGGATTTACTTTTTGATTGCAGTCAATTTTGAATTCAAAGTTCAAACTTAGAAGAAATACTTATAAAAAGGCTTGTAAAATCTCATGGGGTAGCATGCCTCATTTTAGAGCTCTCTCCTTGATCATTTGTAGAACTTCAGTAGCTCACATCATAGCTCACTGAGTTCATCATCATTGAGCATCATCATAATGCCAATGACTCTGTATAATCACGTGGTATAATACATATAGCTCGTTGAACATCTCTGTCTACTTCTCTGATATGACTACTTAGAATAGTCAAATTCTTCTAGTCATATCTCTGTGAATGCTCAACCATTTTGCATGATCTTTTGCTTGTTGGAACCAAGTTAAAGTCTATTTTATGCTGTCGAAATTTCAAGGCATTTGGTTTAGGCATCTGGGAGAAATTGTCTTTGAAGTGCTCACTGGTCATCTATTGGTTAGTCCCTAAAAAGTCAAGGGTAAGATTTGATTTGCTAAAATGATTTCTCAAAGCATATTTGATCATTTTAAATGTTTCCACTTGCAATCATTAGCTATTTAAGCTAATTGAATTCCCTCAAAGGGAATTTTGTCAATCGTTATTGTACTGTGAGCTCTGAGTAAAAAGCCAGTAGGTGTATGGACTAAAATAGAAAGTTTTTCAACACTAGCTATTCTTGATCTAGTCTGTTTTGGATTAATTGTTTCAAGCATCAACTCGAAAGTACATAGGTACTTTCTTGGTATCATTTGCAAGCTAAAAGGGCCTACTTTATAAATTTGAAGTTCATCAGGGCTAGTACAAAGTAGGTTTCAGCAGTACCACCTCACTTCCTTGAGGTTCCATCTCTCCAACACGTGATAGTATTCATTGTAGGGGAAGGCTCAAGTGAACTGAAGAAACTATGCTACGAGGTAATATGTTTGGTTGCCCCACTATCAAAGTACCAAACATCTGAGTCTACTGCAAAGATACACTACTCATGAGAAGATGGGTCAAAATTGCAAATAGTAGTTAACGCCCATTCTTCATTCTGCACAAGATTAGCAGACTCTATTTTTGGTGTAGAGGCCTCTACAACAACCATTCTGGACTCTTTTTTCTTTGCCTCTTTTGCAGTTAGTTTTGGATAGTTCTTTATGACATGATCATCTATTTTATATACTTGCAAAACAATTTCTGATTTTCTGTTTTCTTGTCGTCTCTGTCATTCTTCTTTGATTGTGCAGAATTAGTAGATTTTTGCTTACTAGTAGAAGAGCTCCATTTACCTTTGCCCTTTTGACTAGCCAGGAAAGCTTGATCTGCAACACGCATAATGGACGTGTTCTACCTAGATTGATCTTCTTGCAACAGAATAGAGACTAACTCCTCAAGTGATAAGGCATTTGGATTGCTTATCATCAAACAAAGAGTAGAAGCGAAAATCTGGTATGAATCGAGGAGACCATTCAAAGCAGTCTGCACAAGTGAACTGTTAGGCAAGACTTCATCTATTTGTAGGTGTAATAGGAGATTTTTCAATACCCTACACAATATTCCACAGTCCTTTTGTGACCAATACATGATGCATCATATGAGCCCACAATGGGTAATTCGTACCATCCAACTTATCCTCAACAACCAACATACAAAATGCATTAATGCTTTCAACCATGGCCTCTCTAAAATACCTTGATGCAGAAAAATGATTGTATATGAAAAAGTTGAATAGAACTACCCTAACGAGTTCTACTAAACCTGTAGCAGACTTCGAGATGCTTATACTAGCGTACCAAACCTATATATCTCTTTGGCACTAAAAGATGAAGTAGCCTACATAAGCACTACAATAGTGCATTCGAAGGTCAAAAAAACCTCATATCACGATTTCGGCACCACATAATAAAGTTGTTTTAGATTCCTAATTGCTGGAGCAATACAATCATCAATGGATGACTACATGAAGCTTAGGAATGAAGAAGTGAAGAAAAGACTCAAGCTCAAATGTATGAAGTCAATTAAAGAATCAGAAACAAATGTTCTTTACGTTTATGTACAATAACTTTGGAAAAACACTTCAAAATACTTGATGGAGTGATGAGTTTATACTCATATGTATATATAAGCTCATGTATAGTCATGATATGAGAGAGGAATGAAGAATAGATGAGAATGTAATCAATAGATTTTAGATTGTTCAAGAGATAGATGTGAAGAGAGTTTTCTTGTGAGTTAGCGAGTGGTCTTTCCTAGAATTCTCTCAGCCTGATCATGTGGATCAGGAAATCTTTTGTACACATCTAACTTAGAAGCTAATCAATCTATGATCAAAGTTTGATGATCCAATTCTCCTCAGGTTGTGTGTATGAAAAGTAGGAACATTCATATATAGAAGTATGCAAGTGGAGTTCTTAGAATTGTGCCTTTTTCCTGTTCAAAGATTTGCTTGGATCTCAGAGCTCAGTGTAAAGTTTATAATGTTTGAGCGTTCAAAATCTAATTTAGAAGGTAAAGAAGCTTTGTCTAAAAGCATTTAGCAAAATGGGTTAGATTCTAAGAGAAATCAACTTAAGAAGTTGACCATGTCAAAGTTGTTATTTCTAGAAGGCAGATTCTGACACAGGTTTGATCTAAGTAATCAAATTAGAAATCTAGTAGTTCTTTTGAAGTGCTAATGATCAATATGATTGTGGAAAGGTAGTATGGACATGTGAGTATCATTTGAATGATTAAAACCGAAGTCATATGCAGAGGTTAAAGTCCATTTCTGAAGCAGACTCTTGAAGATGAAGAAAGCTTCATACAAAGAAGTATTTCTTAACATATGTGAAAGATAATTTGAATTTTGTGTAAAGTTTGGTTTATTCTTGATATAGAGGAGTTCTTAAGACAAGATCAGACATTTGGAGATTAAAAGGTCTCCAGCAGTAGTATCAGAGCTAAAAGATCAAATCAAGGTGAAATAGAAGCAAGGAGAATCTCCACTGTTGTAGATATCAAAGATCTTGTGAACTAAAGGAGCAAAGAGTAAAGCTTGGAAGAAAACCTGAATAAGAACATAGCACGAGCTCAAAGGATCAAGAAGGATTAAAGCTTCATATCAAAGGTACATTATATCATGATAAATCTTAGTAATTGCAGACACAGAAGTCAAGAGATGGGAGAAAGCTTGCAGATTTAAAGTGAATGGACATATAGTTCAAATAGGAGATAAAACCAAACATAAAGTTGAGAGCATTGGATCAGTGAAGTCAAGGAGTGGAAGTACACTCATAAGCAAGGTACTTTATGTTCCAACAATCCCTAAAAATTTAATAAGTGTAGGGAAAATTATTGAGAAGGGATATGAAGTCAGATTACCAAGTGATGGTGTTTATGTTGAAGATCCAAGTCAAGGACATAGAAGCATTGTCACAAGAAAAAAGGAAGGAAGACTATTTACCCTCAAAGTCCAAGGTAATATGGGACATGCAATGTTTACTTATGGAAGTCAAAAGATGTCTGAATTAGATCTATGGCACAAGAGGTTAGGACATTTTAATGAAAGGGGAATTAAAGAAATGACAAAGAATGGTGCAGTGCTTGGTTTACCAAATATTGAAGGTCAACATATGATATACAAATGTGAGGCTTGCAGCTAGCTAAAGCTCATAAGAAATCATACAACAAGCAGGGATACATGTATTCAAATATGCTTGAATTGGTTCATACAGATGTGTGGGGTCCTTCAAAGGACTATAACATAAATGGATCAAGGTATTATGTGCTATTTGTTGATGATGCAACCAGATGGATTACTCTATATGTGATCAAGGATAAATCTGAAGTGTTTGAGACATTTAAACACTATCATGCCTATGCAGAAAGGATTACAGGACAAAAGCCCAAAAGGTTGAGATCAGATGGAGGGGGATAGTATTTTTCTAAAGAATTTGATGATTATATGGGGAATGCAGGTATCAAAAGAGAAGTGACTTGCAGGTACTCTCCACAACAAAATGGAGTTGCAGAAAGAAGAAATAGAACTCTTGTAGAATTTGCAAGATCAATGATGAAGGAAAAAATGTGTCCTAATTATATGTGGGAAGAAGCAAATAATACTGCAACTTATCTTGTGAATAGGTTGCCTTGCAAAGCTTTGGAGGGAAGGACTCCTTATGAAGCATGGTGGGGTAAGAAACCTACTCTTGATCAGTGCAAAATATTTGGATGTTTGGCATATGCTTATGTTCCATCTCAATTGAGACATAAGCTAGAACCTAAAGCAGAAAAATATATGCTCATTGGGTATGATGATAAACAAATGGGATACAGGTTGTGGAATCCATCCACAAAACAATTTCTTGTTTCAAGAGATGTTACATTTGATGAGCAAAGCACATGGTTTACACGATCAGATAATGTTTGTACATATCTTGAAGAAATCAAAAGGAAAGGGAATTCAAAGATGAAGGTATATAAAGAAGACATTAATGATGATGTTTGTAGAAATGAAATGCAGGAAAATTATGAAGATAGAACAAGGTTTGATCCAGAACAAAATGAAGGAGAAACTTCAAGAAGTGTAGAAATTAGAAGATCATCAAGAGATAGGAAACAACCTATCAAGTATAGTTATGATACCTCTTTCTTGACAACCAAAGATTATGCTTACATTGTGAAGACAGATGAAGATCCATCCACATATGATGAAGCTAAAGGAAAGGAAAATAGGGAAAAAGCAATGCAAGAAGAGTATGATGCTCTACTTGAGAATGAGACATGGGAATTGGTACTAAGGCCAAAGAATCAGAAGGTGATTGGATGTAAGTGGGTTTACAAGACAAAGAGGTTTGCAGATGGAAAAGTGTCTAGATACAAGGCTAGACTTGTGGTCAAAGGATATGCCCAGACGCATGGAGTGGACTATGATAAACCTTTAGTCCAGTGGCTAAGATGTCTACAATCAAAAGTATAATTGCAATTGCTACATGTAAAGGTTGGAAACTTTCTCAACTAGATGTAAAGAATGCATTTCTAAATGGATATATTGCATATGAAGTATATATGGAGCAACCAGAGGGTTTCAAAGAGTCAAATGAATCAGATTATGTGTCTAAGCTTAAGAGAGCTTTGTATGGTCTAAAACAAGCTCCAAGAGCATGGAATTACAGATTGGTCAAGTTCTTGAATGAACTTGGGTATCAAGCTTCGAAGGCAGATAGTAGTTTGCTAGTGAAAGCAAATGAAGATAGATACATTTATGTGTGTATTTATGTTGATGAAATTATTGTCACAGGTACAGATGCTCAAGGAATCAAGGAGCTAAAGAAGCAAATGGAAAATGAGTTTAAGATAAGTGATTTGGGAAACTTATCTTATTTCCTAGGGATGGAGATTATATACACTCAACATAGAGTGTATGTTACACAAGAAAGGTATCTGAAGAATCTTTTGATGAAGTTTAATATGGAGAATTGTAAGTCCTCAACCACACCATTGAAGGTTAACCATAAACTAAGTAGGTATGGAGGAGAAGAGTTCAAAGACATGAAGAAATATTAGAGTTTGGTAGGTAGTTTAATCTATGCTACTTTGACAAGACCAGATCTTTCATATGCAGTTGGTGTCTTATCTCAATTTATGCATTGTCCAAAGCAAACTCATTGGGTTGCAGCACAAAGAGTGTTAAGATACATCAAAGGAACTCTGAATGAAGGTTTGTATTATGGACTCACTTTTGATACTAGACTCAAAGTGTTTAGTGATGCAGATTGGGCAGGTAATTCAGATGATAGAAGATCTACTCATGGTTATCTATGCTATGTTGGAGATAAGTTAATTTCTTGGTGCTCGAAGAAGCAACATACAGTTGCATTGTCATCTACAGAAGCTAAATACAAAGGAATGGTGAAAGCTGCAAAGGAAGCTATTTGGTTGAAGACTTTATTAAAAAGTCTAGGAATTGATCAGAGTGTTCCATTCATATTTGTGTATACACCAACAAAAGAACAAGTGGTAGATATGCTGACAAAAAGTTTGGATGGGCCAAAATTACAAAGGTTTAAAGAGATAGTAGGTATAAAGAAGGTGCAGGTAACCACAATTAAAGACTCAAGCTCAAATGTATGAACTCAATTAAAGAATCAGAAACAAATGTTCTGTACATTTATGTATAATATATTTGGAAAAATAGTTAAAAATACTTGATGGAGTGATGAGTTTATAATCATATGTATATATAAGCTCATGTATAGTCGTGATATGAGAGAGAAATGAAGAATAGATGAGAATGTAATCAATAGATTTCAGATTGTTCAAGAGATAGATGTGAAGAGAGTTTTCTCATGAGTTAGCGAGTGGTCTTTCCTAGAATTCTCTCAGCTTGATCATGTGGATCAAGAAATCTTTTGTACACATCTAACTCAAGAGCTAATCAAGCTATGATCAAAGTTTGATGATCTAATTCTCCTCAGCTTTTGTGTATGACAAGTAGGAACATTCATATGTAGAACTCTGCAAGTGAAGTTCTCAGAATCACGCATTTTCCTGTTCAAAGATTTGCTTAAATATCAAAGCTCAGTGTAAAGTTTTTTATGTTTGAGCATTCAAAATCTAAGTTAGAAGGTGAGGAAGCTTTGTCTAAAAGCATTTAGCAAAATGGGTTAGATTCTGAGAGAAATCAACTTAAGAAGTTGACCATGTCAAAGACATTATTTTTGGAAGGTAGTTTCTAACACAGGTTTGATCTAAGTTATCAAATTAGAAATCTAATAGTTCTTTTGAAGAAATAATGATCAATATGATTGCACAAAGATAGTATGGACATGTGAGTATCATTTGAATGATTAAAACCGAAGCCATATGTAGAGATTGAAGTCCGTTTCTGAAGCAGACTCTTGAAGATGAAGAAAGCTTCATACAGAGAAGTATTTCTTAACATATGTGAAAGATAATTTGAAGTTTGTGTAAATTTTGGTTTATTCTTGATATAGAGGAGTTCTTTAGTCAATATAGATCAGAAATTGGAGATTAGAAGGTCTCCAACACTAATCACCTTGAGTATGCTCACCAAATTTCGTGTGATTCGGAGACTGTGATCGGAGAGGTGGCAACCTGCTCTGATACCAATTGTTGGAGTTAGATGTCTGCCGAAGCATGCTAACAGCACAAGGAAGAAGAAGAAGCTTGGAGCAATACACACAATAGTGAATGTATTACCACTAGAATGTACAAAGATAAGTGACCCATTAGGGCAATAGGCATATATACAAGTCGGGGGGGGGGGAACCTCCTAAAGAGGGAAAAAAAGTGCCTTGGCAGTTCTAGTGTGTTCACACACATCACTAGCTAAATATATCAACATGACCTTCTTGTGATACGTGATACTTGAGAAGTATCAATGATACAGGATATTTGCCCTCATGATACGATACCTACCTTAGACATGATACACGATACATGATACACAACGATGCATGATACTCGATACATGATATTTGGACTCATGCAATATGTTACAAGAATTGACCACTCACGATACACAATAATTGAGAAGTATCAATGACACACGATAGTTGGTGGGTGAAGATACTCAACCCGACAGTACACAATACCTAGGTATCGCAATACATGGGAGTATGAGGCATAGATGATACACGATACTTGCCAAGTATTGTGATACATGGATAAGGTATATACATTAAGAGAAACTAAGATGTGTTTGCATCTAGTAACGCATGAGCACATGAATTGTTCTTCATGCGAATCTATGTACTTAATATAGAAGTTTATCCCAAGTCCGTACAAGTGTGCTATGGATATGATCATCAATACAAGTATTAAGTGCTTGTATATGATTAGTTGTAATGAGATTAATGATTGTGCAAGAAGCACAATGAATAGAACGACATCCATAGATATTCACTTTCACTAAAAGGTGGATACTATGTAAAGAGTTGATTTTTCAACGAGACGATTTGGATGGTTAATTTGGTTTGCATTGATCTAGATAATCATTATATGCATGGATATATCCCATGATATAATCCATCCAAGATAATGAATAAGTTTTTTTAATCATAAGGATTAACATGTCTCGTCATTTTTAAGTTTGAAAAAAATGATCGAGCAAATAGTAGTGAGGTAGCAGCATCATAGAGATTTGGATGCTATTCTTTGAGGGAATGCCCAAATTTATTGAAATTTGGAGGGCAAGTAGCTCTTAGGCATTTATTTAAGCTGACCAAGTTTCACATAATTTGGAGACTTTTAGATAGGTCAAGTGACCTCTGCACTAAAAGTGCTGCTAGTAGAGGTAGAGGCCTAAAACAAGTGACATAGGTAATGGTCTTCCCTCCGGCCCTTTAGGTTTTTTTTAGCGCGTTAGTTTCCGTTTCCGTTCCCGTTTCCCTATTGGTGCTTTAATTTCTTAGGGAAACCAAAATGTTGTAGCCTTATGGAGCTTAGCTTCGCCCCTTTACGGCATTTTCTTTAGCACCTAAAGGAGCTTAGCTTCGCCCCATAAGGTAAACATTTTCTTTAGCACCTTTTAGGTGAAGCTAATACCTATACCTAAAGGTAAACGCTACACCTAAAGTAAAGGTGCGTAGAAAGGTGCCATGTTGGTCTTGCTACAGCGTTTTCTTTAGAACCTATTGGAGCTTAGCTAATACCCTAAAGGTAAACATTTTCTTTAGCGGGAAACTTTAGCGTAAAACAAGACAAGACCATTCTGGTCAAAGCCTGTTGCAAAGAGCATTTCTCTTAATTGGTAGCCCCAAATGGATTGATTTTTGTTGGAGATGAAAGCTTGATAG
>CM035406.1:170884092-170889092 GCA_020310875.1 Ceratopteris richardii
AATAGATACATTTACATCATTAATCTCTGAGTTCTCTGTTAGTCTACTCAAAAGTCTGTCAACTTTTCAAGGGCATATC
Source organism: Ceratopteris richardii (assembly GCA_020310875.1). Lineage (NCBI taxonomy): Eukaryota > Viridiplantae > Streptophyta > Polypodiopsida > Polypodiales > Pteridaceae > Ceratopteris > Ceratopteris richardii. Next base: position 170,884,172 of record CM035406.1, read on the forward strand.
TCAGTCAATTCTCCACCAAATCGAGTGATTCAAAGCTTGTTATATTCAGATCAAAGTCATCTACATGCTGTCAAAGTTTGAAGTATTCTATTCAGCCATTTCAGAGAAATCTGCGTCGAGGTGAACTCTGGTCAATTTTTGCTACAGTCCTAAAAAGTCGGGGGTATAGCTAAACTTGCTAAATTGGTTTCTCTTAGCATAGTTTATCTTTTGCCATCATTCCACTTGAAAATGGTAGCTTACTAAGCTAATTAAATACCCCTAGAAGGAATTTTATCAATTTCTGCTTGTATTGGTCACACTGAGCAAAACAGTCAGTAGGTGTTAAGACTAAAATAGAAGGTTTTCTTGAGTTTGTGAACTTCAAAGTTATCTGTTTTGATTCAATCATTACACACATCACTTCCAAAGTACATAGGCCATTTTTTGGTGTTATTGGAAAGCTAAGAAGGTCTACTTATCAACTCTGAAGCAAAACAAGGCTGGTACAAAGCAAGTTTAGCAGTACCTACTCAGTCTCTTGGAGCATCCATCCATCTATCCCAACAGTGGTATCAGAGCAATAGAGGTAAAATGGGAGATCGTTTTCCTTCATTTATTGATAAATTGGACAGGAACAACTATCAAGCTTGGTCTCTAAGGATGAAGACCTACTTACAAGGAAGGAGTCTCTATGGATACATCTCAGGAGATGAGGAATTGCCCTCATTCAAAGCAAGAGGATTACCAACCAAGGAAGAACAAGAAAAGCGAAACACATGGTGTGCTAAGGATGCATTGGCAAGGTCATACTTGCTCAACTCTATTTCTGATTTTCTTTTGCCACATATCAAAAATTGTAAGACATCCCAAGAAACTTGGGAAAGCTTGTCATCATATTTTTCCTCCAATACAAGGGCTAGGAAAAATCAGTTGTGGATTGAATTCACAACACTAAGGAAGCAACCTAAGCAAGTTGTTTCAGAATTTGTGACCAAGATCAAAGATGTTGCAGATCAGTTAGCAAGCATAGGAGAAGAGATTGAAGAAGAACAAATTGTAAGGCAAGTGATAAATGGAATCAAGGCTGATGACAAATGGGAAAGCTTCACCACTGCAATGGATCTCTACATGGACATGCACACTCCAGATCTTACAACTCTCATGGGACAACTATTTCCACATGAAGCAAAGCTGACAAAAATGGAGATACATCCAAAGGTAATAACTCTTCTTCCCTATACACTGATAAGAAGTCTAAGGATAAAGGCAAGAGCAAGAAGATGGAAGATGAAGGCTCTACCTCCCAAGCCAACTATGCAGGGAGACGTAGATCTTCAAGAGGAAGGGGCAGAGGAGGTAAGCAAGGTAGGGGGAGACCCTATAACTCATCACCATGTAACATTTGTGGTTTATCAAATCATACTACAGATGAGTGTTTCAGGAATTACAAAAATCAGAGAGGAAGAGGCTACCAAAGAGGTGGATACTCACAGTCAAGAGGAAGGTTCAACCATCATCAAGGCCACAACAACAGTTACAACAACAATTACAATGGCAACTACCAAGGAGGATTCAAAACCAGAAAGGACTACAACAACTACACAGAGGAGCAGGATGACTCTCTTCTGATCATGAACATGACTTCAAAGTCAGGTACAAATGATGATCACCTATTCTACATTGATTCAGGGTGCTCAAATCATGTGGCTGGCAATGTGGCACTACTGTCTGATCTTGAGGAACCAAAAGGTAAACATCAAGTCCAAACAGGTGATGATACAAAGCATTCAGTAGTTAAAGTTGAAAATGTTAAGACTTGTGATGGTAATCAGAATTTGTTGAGTAGGGTACTCTATGTAACAACCATTACCAAAAATTTGATGAGTGTTGGTCAGATTGTGGAGAAAGGTTTCCAGGTCAGATTCAATCAATATGGAGCATATGTGGAGGACCCAAGACATGGGTTCAAGAGGATTGCTAAAGGAGAAAAATCAGGTAGACTTTTCACTTTTGAGTTGGAAGATACAAAGAGTATTGCACTATACAGTTATAAAGATCAAACACTTTCAGAGCTTGAGATTTGGCACAAAAGGTTAGGGCACATAGGAGAAAAAACCTTGAAACAAATGTGCATGGACCAATGTGTGCTTGGGATACCTAATGTATCCAAGCAACATATGATTTACAAGTGTGGTGCTTGTCAATTTGGTAAGTCTCACAGGTTACCCTTCTCCAAGAAAGGATATATGCATGAAGACTATCTAGAGCTTGTACACACAGATGTTTGAGGACCTAGCAAAGACCCCTCAGTCTCAGGATCAAGGTACTATGTGTCTTTCATTGATGATTATAGCAAATGGACTGTGTTATACTTCATGAAGCACAAGGATGAGGTATTTAATTGTTTTAAGAAATATCTTGCATTAGTTGAAAACCAGACAGGAAGGATTTTGAAGAGGATAAGGTCAGATGGACGAGGTGAGTACTTCTCCAATGAATTTGAAGACTTCTTGTAGGACAGAGGCATCAAAAGAGAGATAACCACAAGGTATTCTCCTGAACAAAATGGGATAGCTGAGAGAAGAAATAGGTTAATTGTTGAGACAGCTAGATCTATGCTTAATGAGAAGAAGTTACCTAACTATCTTTGGGCAGAGAGTGTTTCTACTGCCACTTACCTCATAAACAGGTTACCATCTAATTCACTTGATGGTATGACACCCTATGAAGCATGGCATGGTAAGAGACCATCATTAGATCACTGCAAAATATTTGGATGTGTAGCATATGTGCACATTCCTTCTCATATAAGAGGTAAGCTAGACCCAAAGGCTAAAAAATGCATTTTCATTGGGTATGATTTAAATCAAAAAGGTTACAGGTTTTATAATCCTACCAATAAGGGATTTATGGTAAGCAGAGATGTGATCTTTGATGAAAATGATTCTTGTTATGAGAATGAATGCAGGAAGGTCAAACTACCCTATGATTTGGAAGAGGAATTTCCAAAACTTGCAAAGGAGGAACCTACTCAGAATGAAGCCTCAAGTTCAGATGATGAAGACACTATCAACCTTGAAGAATTCAAAGCATGGAAGTCGAAGGGCAAAATGAAGATGAAGAAGCTTGAAGACATACCTGAATCTTCAACTCAATCAATCAGAAGATCTCAAAGAGAAAGCAAGAAACCTATCAGATATGGGTATGATACATCTCTTGTTACTAAACATTCAGTTTATCTTGCCAAAGATTTGTCAAATGAAGAACCAGGTTCATATGAAGAAGCAATAACCAAATCAGAATGGAAAGAAGCTATGGATGAGGAGATTGATGCTCTTAAGGAGAGTGACACATGGGAGTAAGTACCCAAGAAGGATTCTATGAAGGTAATAGGATCCAGATGGATCTATAAGTTGAAAAGAAATTCTGATGGAACAATTAATAGGTACAAAGCCAGATTGGTAGCCAAGGGTTTGCACAAACCCAAGGCATTGACTATGAAGAGACATTTTCTCCTGTGGCCAAGATGCCAACAATCAGAGTGTTGGTAAGTGTGGCTGCATCAAAGAATTGGAACATGTACCAATTGGATGTCAAGAATGCTTTCTTGAATGGATGGATTTCAGAAGAAGTTTATATGTCACAACCTCCTGGCTATGAGGACCCTAAGAAGGTAACTTATGTTTGCAAATTAAAGAAGGCTTTATATGGATTGAAGCAGGCACCTAGGGCATGGAATTACAGGTTAACTACATACCTCCAAGACCAAGGTTTTATCATGAGCAAGGCTGACACTTCTCTGTTCATTAAGAGAAGTAATTCAGAGGTAATCTATCTCTGTGTTTATGTTGATGACATCATCATTACAAGTAATGATGTCAATGGAATCAGGTATACCAAAAGCCAGATGATGAAGGAGTTCAAGATCAATGATCTTGGTTTATTGAAGTATTTTCTAGGGCTTGAATTAGTTTACACTAATTCAGGGATATACATTACTCAGAAAAAGTATGTACAAGATATGTTGAAGAAGTTTCACTTACAGGATGCTAAAGTAGCAAGCACTCCAATGGAGGTGAACCTAAAGCTAAGTGCCCATGAAGGTGATGAAGTCAAGGACATTACAAGTTATCAAAGTATGGTGGGTAGCTTGAAGTATGCTACTCTTACAAGAATTGATATTGCATATGGAGTAAGTGTGCTAAGTCAATTTATGCACAAGCCAAGGATACCTCACCTAGAGGCTGCCAAGAGAATCTTGAAGTATCTCAAGGGTACACAGAACCATGGTTTGTATTTCCCTTACACTTCAGATATTGATATAAAAATTTACTCAGATACAGATTGGGCAGGATGCAAGCATGATAGGAGGAGCACTTCTGGATATATCTCTTTTGCAGGTGACAAACCAATTTCATGGTCTTCAAAGAAGCAACCTACTGTTGCTTTGTCTTCCACAGAGGCAGAGTATAGAGGATTAGCTAATGCCACACAAGAAGCAATTTGAATTAAGCTTTTGTATACAGAATTGGGCTTATATACTAGGTCACCAATTATCTTTGGAGATAATACAAGTTCTCTTCACCTTGTAGCTAATCCTATCTATCATGCTAGGACCAAGCACATAGAGGTTCATTACCATTATGTGAGAGAGAAGTTGATAAGCAAAGAGATTCAACTTACCTATGTATCAACCAACATGCAATGTGCAGATTTGTTGACTAAAGCTTTGGATGGAACAAAACTTTGTAGGTTCAAATCCATGATTGGATTGTAGGATATACTTGAAGATTGAAGATGAAGACTTAAGCCAAAATCTTTGGCTTGAGAAGGAGATGTTGGTGTAATTTTCAAGCCTACACATTTGGCTCAAAGGATACATCAAAGGATACACACACATGAAGAAGCATAGGAACATATGCTAGTGGTTAATTACCAC
>CM035406.1:170894092-170929092 GCA_020310875.1 Ceratopteris richardii
TTTCCACACACAGAGATTTTTCATCCATCATTTTGTGCATTGAATATGCAAGCATCAATGTTATAGCTAAAGGAAAACCCTATAGCGTCAAGTTCATTCTTGTACTTCACCAATGCATTTTCTTTCTCGCATAACTGCTTTTTCAAGTGGCGTCCATAGCTATTTGCATCACTGGATCTTTTCCAATGCTCACACCTGAAGCAATTCTACGTAAATCTGTCAGCTCATCTTTTGATGTTGCCTTGCCAGAATATACACTCGAACCATTTTCTTGAGATTCATCACTTAGAAAATGCATGTAAGCAACATCATTTGGGAACAAGTCTGTTGATGCTTGAATGATTTGATAAAAGGGTCATCTTTAGTGTTCAATTGAAAAATTTTTTAAGAGCTTTATATTGCATCTTTTATAGAATTTTGTAGAATACATTATCCGATTCTTGATGCACCAAACTATTCACAAGCTCAGGGTCACAGCAGTAAATAGTTGAGAGCCTTGTTTTCTTGTTAGTTACTTTTTGGTGTGTGTGAACCAAGGCTTAACTCAAGTGCCACATCATTTCACTTTTTGGTAAAGTCTACAACCACTTTTCCACGACTTTTTTAGCTCAAGATTCCATCTACCTTGATTGTGAAAAGTGGGGGATTTTAGAGGCATGATTTGAATTCAAATTCTACACCAACTTTTAGAGCATTATATAAGCAATGGCTTGGAAGAAAGTCATGCCATCCTCCTCTACCATTTGAGAACTTGTAGGCTCTTATTAGGAGTGTTTACTCCAGGTCTAAGCTATCCCCTATCTAAGAGAGCCCCTTGCTTGCTGGAGTTTTCTCATAGGAAGTGATCTTTGATCACCCATATCTCTTTATGTAGTAGTCAGATTCATTTGCAATGTAGTTCATTTTGGTCCTATGATTGTAAGCCTTCTTATGGATATAATCTTACCATTAAGTTTTCATTATCCTTGACTATATTGAGCTTGAAATCTCTCTAGTCTGATCTCTACATATTCCCAAGTGTATGTGTATTGGAAGGTATACATAGGTGCAGCCTATCTATTTGGACAATTTCTTTTCTACCTCTAACACTCTCAAAATTGAGTGATCTTTGGCTTTTTTGAAAGCCCATACTGTCTATTGTTACTATGCAAAATTTCCTAAGTTCAATCATCAGGTCCAGAGAGCAATTCAACTTTCAGTGGACTGTGGTACTGAATTGTTTGGGCCTAGGAAGGGCCTATCATTCTTCTGCTGCAACTAGGAGTGGATATATTCCATCAATGGTATTAGAGCTCATCATTAAGCATTGAGGACATCAAGAGGAGGCCTTGAATTTGCTTGATACCCAAGGATTGAAGCAAAGACCAGCAAGATTTGAAGATGGATTTGAAGCAAGGGGGAGCTTCTATCATCATCAAAAGTTTGTGACAAGTGGAAACTCTTGTGGGAAGGTAACATATCATTCTTTCTCACATCTATCACAATCCAAGGAGGGATTAGGAGCCACTTTAGTCTCATACATAATGGGAGACTATAATATTCAGATTGAGAATCTTGAAAAGAGCAATTACCAACCTTGGAAGTTTAGAATCTCTAATTTCCTCATGGGAAAGGGTCTTTGGAGGTTGGTTAGTGGTACTAAGGTGAAGCCATACATAGATCCACATACACCTACTGAGAATCAAAGGAGATCCATTAGGGAGTGGGAAGAAAGGCATAGGAGAGTGATCTTCATTCTATGTCAACACATAAGCAACTCCATGATAGGTCATATCCAAGACCTAGATACATCCAAGAAGGTTTGGGAGTGTTTAGAAAGGTTGAACTCTGCCTCTACAAAGGCCAAAAAAATTCAGCTCAAGAATGAACTCAACAACCTTAGGAAGCCATCAAATCAAAGCATTAATGACCTCATACTCAAAGTAAAAGAGATCTCAAATGCACTTGGTTCAATAAGATGTGTTGTAGATGATGATGACCTCGTTGCCCACACACTTAATGGGCTTAGAGAAGATGATAAATGGAAGGCATTCATCATCTCTCTGTATGTAAGGGATTCATTACCAAATTTTGATCAACTTACTTCTCTTATGGTGACTAATGATCTTGGATGCAACAAGTCAAAGGGCATCCAAGACCAACTCTTCTATGCAAGCAAAGGAGGAAGAGGCAAAGGCAACAGAGGTGGTTCAAGAGGAAGAGGCAGAAGCGACTACCAACAAGGTAGCCAAAGCTATCAAGGGAGTCAATCAAGCCAAGATGAAGGTCAATCATCAAGAGGAAGAGGAAGACGAAGAGGAAGAGGTAGAGGTAGAGGAGGAAGATATGGAGGTTGAGGCTACTCCCACTTGAATGGATGCTTCAATTGTGGGAAGCAAGGACACTATGCCAAAGATTTTTGGCAAAAGCAAGGTGGGAACAGTTACAAATGGCAAGGTAATTATGCTAACTCCTCAACCAATTAAGAAAATGAGCATTTGTTAGCTATGAAACATAGTAGTGAAGGTCAATCACATGATGAGGTGTTGTATATAGATAGTGGTTGTAGTAACCACATGTCAAGTAAAGAGGAGTACTTCAACAATTATCAAGCACCCAAGCAAAGAGGCTTTGTGGAGATAGGAGACAACACAGAGCATGAGATACAACAAATGGGAGATGTGAAGCTTGAAGGCAACCACAAAGCAAGAGGACTATATGAGGTATTGCATGTTCCTACTATTACAAAGAACTTAATCTCTGTTGGATAGATGGTTGAAAAGGGATACCAAGTCAACTTCAACCACAAGGGATGCTTTATTGAAGACCCAGGCTGTGAGTTGATCGCCAAAGGAAAGAAGGAAGAGAGGATGTTCACTCTTGACATTGGAAAAGGACAAAGCAACAAGGCAAACATCACCTATGTGTTGGTGCATTTTGCCCAAGCACATGCTTGATATGATTTGATTTATGTTCATTTGTAGTCATATGTGTAGACATATGAACATCTCTTGTAAAATACTATATTTTATATCTTGTAATTGTGAAAGAAAGAATGGCTTAAGTCATCCATGATGTCAAAAGGAAATACGTTGCTCTAACTACCTAAAACCACGAATCCATAATAACTATGGAAAGGACCAAAGTCAAGAAGATTCATGATTGATTATAAATCTATTAGTGAAGAAGGGTAAGGACGATCATCACATCTTTTACATTGATTCAGGATGCTCAAATCATGTAACAGGAAATGTGGCTTTATGAAGTGCAAACAAGAGATGATACAAAGCACTCGATGGAGAAGATAGGTAATGTGAAGACATCAAATGGGAATATGAACCTCTTAAGCAAAGTCTTGTATGTCCCTACAATTACCAAAAATTTAATAAGTGTTGGGCAGATTGTTGAAAAAGGATTGCATGTTAGATTCAACCGATTTGGAGCATATGTTGAAGACCCAAGGCAAGGCTTTAGAAGGATTGCAAAAGGAGAAAAGACAGGAAGTCTTTTCCCTTTTGAAGTGGAAGATACAAAGAACATAGCTTTATTTAGATATGGATCTCAAACTCTCATAAATTTGGAGATACGGCACAAAAGGCTTGCTCACATTGGTGAGAGGACACTCAAACAAATTTCCAGGGACCAAAGTGTACTTGGTTTGCCTAATATCACAAGGCAATACATGATTTATAAGTGTGAAGCTTGTCAATTCAACAAGGCTCATAGATAACCTTGTGAGTACCGATGTAATTTTTTATGAGAACAAAGCATGGTTTGATGATGATAGGAAAGTGAAGCTGCCTTATGACTTGGATGAAGATTTTCCATCACCTCAACCAAAGTAGCCAAAGAAAAAGATGCAAGATGCTACATATGGACCCAAGATCTCACATCAACCACTTAGAAGGTCTTGAAGGGAGAAGAACAAACCAGAGAGGTATGGTTATGATACTTCTTTGGTCACCAAGCACTCAATCTACATTGCAAAGGATTCAACCAATGAAGAACCTACGACATTTGAAGAAGCACAAAGCAAGAAAGCTTGGAGAGATGCAATGGATGAAGAAACGGAAGCCTTGAAGGAGAATTACACTTGGGAGCTTGTACCTAACAAGCCATCTATGAAGGTAATTGGATCACGACGGATATACAAAATCAAGAGGAATCCAGATGGAAGTATAAATAGACATAAAGCAAGGTTAGTTGCTAAAGGTTTTGCTCAAACCCATGGTATTGATTATGAGGAGACTTTTTCTCCTGTTGCAAAAATGCCTACAATTAGGTTTCTCATTAGTCATGCTGCATCTAGAAATTGGAAGCTCTATCAACTTGATGTAAAGAATGCTTTCTTAAATGGATGGATTTTTTAGGAAGTGTATATGGCACAACCTCCTTGATATGAGGATGCACATCATCCTAACTATGTATGCAAATTAAAGAAAGCTTTGTGTGGATTGAAGCAAGCTCCAAAAGCTTGGAATTTCAGATTGGTGACTTATTTGTAGGACCAAGGATTCAAAGCTAGCAAGGCGGATACCTCTTTGTTCATAAAGAGGAATGGGTCTGAAGTGAACTATTTATGTGTGTATGTTGATGATATTATTATCACAGGGAATGATCTTGAAGGAATCCAATAGGTAAAGAATCAAATGAAGGAGTTCAAAATAAGTGATCTTGGACCACTCACTTATTTTCTTGGATTTGAGTTAATCTACATAGGTTCATGTATATACATCACACAAAGGAATTATGTGCATGGCATGCTCATCAAGTTCAAGATGGAAAACACCAAGTGTGCAGGTACACCTATGGAGCAAAATCATAAGCTTAGTTCTTATGAAGGAGAGCCAATTGAAGACATCACGAGCTATCAATGCTTGGTTGGAAGTTTGAACTATGCAACACTCATAAGGGTGGATATATGCTATAGTGTTAGCATATTGAGTCAGTTTATGCATAAGCCAAGAAGACCACATATGGAAGCGGCCAAGAGTGTCCTCAAGTACCTAAAGGGGACCATGAATGAAGGTTTGTTTTATCCATTTACTTCAAATATTGAGCTAAAGGCCTACTCAGATGCGGATTAGACCGGATCTAGAGATGATAGAAGAAGCACATCCCAGTATGTATCATTTGTAGGTTCAAAAATCATTTATTGGTCATCCAAGAAGCAACCAACAGTGGCATTATCTTCTATTGAAGACGAACATAGAGCTTTGGCAAATGCAACTCAAAAAAACATGTGGATTTTTTGTGAAAACACAAGCTCACTACATCTTGCAGCTAATCCGATATACCATGCTAGAACCAAGCATATTGAAGTCCACTACCATTATGTAAGGGGGAAGCTAATGAGCAAGGATATTCAACTATCCTATGTCTCTACAGATATTCAATGTGCAAACATGTTGACTAAAGCTCTTGATGGTACAAATTTGAGTGGGTTCAAGTTGATTATTGGCGTGCAGGAAATCAAGGACAATTGAAGACTTATTTGGAGGCCAAGCATGTAAGGCTTGACGGGGGAGTTGTTGGTGCATTTTACCCAAGCCTACATGCTTGATATGATTTGATTTATGTTCATTTGTAGTCATATGTGTAGACATATGAACACCTCTTGTAAAAGAGTATATTTTATCTCTTGTAATTGTGAAAGAAAGAATGGTTTAAGTCATCCATGATGTAAAAAGGAAATTCATGGCTCTAACTATCGAAAACCAAAAATCCATCAGCTAAGAGAATATCTCCTAATTCTTAGCATCACTTTTAGGTGAAGTTATTTGAATTCGAATTCAAAACTACCTCCAAAAGTAGCTATAAAAGGAGCAAGAAGGAAGTCGTCATAAGAGAGCTTGATTCGTGCCCACTTCATGTTCATTTGTAGAGATTGAAGACCTTACTCCATAGCTCTATCATTCTACTCCCATTCTACAAGTATTCATTACCAATGTGGTTGTAATTATATGTGAATCTATACATTCATCATTTACTTCTTCTATGTTTTATTCTCTTCTATACTCACTCAGAACAGTAAATTCAGAAGCTCATATCTCGGGCTATATGTAACCTTTTTCAATGTTTTAAAGTGCATTAGATTTTTCAATAATTCTAGTTTATGTTCAAAAAATTTCATGGTCAGTAAATTTACGGTTTGTGAGAAATCTGTGTTTTGCTGCTCACTAGTTGAATTTCTACAGAGCCCCAAAAATGGCCGGAGTGTTCCAAATTTTGCTAAATCTTGTTCTCAGCGCTCAGTTGATCAATTGAAGTCCAAAAGGAAGTTTTCGAATTCCTACCAAGTTGAGAGCACTATTCATTTTTTCCAATACAAAAATAACAAGTTTTGGGAGCTAGTCATTTTGCAACTAGTATGTCTTGACTCAAACTTTTGAGATACTTGTTCCAAAACACTTGGGTGATTTTTTTGTGGATTTAGGAAGCTCAAAAAGTTCTTTACAAGAGTTACAAAGTGACTTATATACATCCACCCTAAAAATGGTCCTTTCACACGAGACCAGCACTTTTATTGACTAACTCTAATTTCCTAATATTTTACAAGGGTTATGATACAATGATTGGGGTTTATGCATCTAGAAGACTCCTCTAGTGCATTTACATAGCTTCAAGGGATTTTCATAGGATTTTGAAGAAGAAAAAATGTGCCCATAGTTTGAAATTTTTGGGGCTCCTCTTTTGTGCTTCTTTACTCTTCAACATATTCCAAAGTTTTCTTTTGATGAATTGGTATTTGATCCTCCTCTTTAGGTCCTTGATATTGTGATTTTTATTCTATTGAGAATTTGAATGTTTCCATATCCAGCTTGTGTATATCTCTATCTAGTTCTTGCACATCATCATTTACAAAAAAAAATATCATAGTTTTCTCTCTCACTTTGACATGCTTTCTGTCTTCTTTTATCTGCAGAAATACTCATAATAGCTTGTAATCTAGATGCTTCCAATTGTTCTAACTCCAAAATTCTATCGTATAGTTCATGTCAAGTCCATTGCAATCGATTCCCTATCCTCAAAGTTGGTATAAGGAATTCCATTGGTAAAACAATATTAAATCCATAGACTATATTGAATCGAGTAGTTCCAATTGAAGCTTTATATGCCACTCTATATGCCCAGAGGACATGATATAGTTGTATATCTCAATCTGTTCTTTTAGTATTCACTAGTTTGGAAAATATAGTACATAAAACTTTATTGGTACTTTCTGCAAAACCATTGGCTTGTGGATGATAGGGTGAAAATTTCATGTGTATTATCATGTATTGATCTGTTAATGTTTCAATTACTTGATTTAAGAAATGAGTTCCTCTCACTTACCAATTCGATTGGTAGTTCATATCTAGTGATTACATATTCATACAAGAACTTGGATGTTGTTTGAGCATCATTCTTCACTGTGGCTTTTGCTTCAGCCCATTTTGTTAAATAATTTGTTGCAACTATTATATATTCTAAATGAGAGATTGTAGTTGGTGGGTGTATAATTCTAATGAAATCTAATCCCCATTTACTAAATATTCTAGCAGATATCAAAGGTTTAAGGGGCATATCATCTTTCCTAATTGGTGGTTTGATTATTTGGCAAATATCACATCTTTTTCGATGACCTTTATCTTCCAAGAGAATCGTGTTCTTTGCATTTACCTTGTTTTTGCAATTTTTGTCCCATTCTTTTTATGTTGTCCGACTTGAAGCCCAATGGTACTCCTTCCCTCTTTGCTTGAAAATCAAAATAGATTGTGATTATTCAAAAGGAAATGATTTTTTCTAGGTTAACAAAAAAAATCTCTTCAATTTCTTTCTTTAATTTGTACACATCTTTTCCTTCCTATACTCAGCATTGATGGTCCATTGAAGTTGTCATTTCTTCATGAAAGATTAAACCACCGTTTTTTATATTTTTCCCAAACAAATAAAAATAATTTGTATAGGATTTCCTAGAAAATGAGGCAAAAAATCTTGTAATGAAAGGTTGGCATCTCATATATGGAGTTAGAAAACAACATACGACTCTTACACTAATTTTCTTAGAAAGATGAATGAAGAAATATCTTTCTCCAAGTTTAAACACACTCACCTCTTCATGTTTTCCACACCTGGTGATTCAAAGGAATTTCGAACAAGTATTTGTTACTAACAACTTAGAAGATCCACCAAAGTCCAAAGCTTTGCTTCAATGTTCTCGGGCAACGAGGCCAAAAATTGTTCGTTTTACTTTGGAGTTGTCCTCTCCAATCATCATGATATAAAGGAACAACAACCTCGAACACTTAAATTGACAATCCAAAAAATATGATAAGACCTTAGCCCCTTCTTCATCACTGGAATCCAAGATTTATCATCACAAGATTAGTTTCATTAGAGATTTCACAAAAGACATGGATAATTCTCATAAGTCTTCTAGATTGAGTTAGGAATCTTTTTCAATTATTCTTGTGCCAAAAGTGTTCTATTTTTCATAATAAGAAAAATTGGTAACATCAAATTGGAATTTTAGTAGCAGTACCCTGTGACGAGAGAATCCCGATTCTAACGGATTCACATAGTGAAGATGAAATAGTACTTTGAAAGACTAATGAAGCTTAGAAGATAAAGATAGACTTATGAAAGCATGAAACACTCAAAGAACTACTAATCACAAAGATAAATCCATGAAAAATACTCAAAAAATTAACTTGAAATCACCATCAAATCTTGATGATGAGATTTGAAGAAAGAAGAGCTCTTAAGTTCTCATTGATTGCCAAAAATACAAGATCTCTTTTTAATTCATTCATAATTGAATTATATACTTTTTCAAGCATCCCTTTTTACACTTGAAAAAAGTCCTCTAACATCTAGTCATCAAGAAGACTCTTCCTCATTTTTACAACAATTGAGATATTCTATTCTATTATATTACAAAATTTTCCAATTACCTTTACAAAAAGACACTTTCTAATAGGGACCAATGAACTTGTTTGCTTCTCACTCAATGCTTTGACTTCTTCTTGCATGCCTTGGTTCCATTGTTCATGTTTGATTACATCCTCAAAATTTGGCTCTTCACATGCAACTACTTGGCTCATGTATGCATAATGTTTGTCAATGAAAGAGTCATAAGTTAACCTTTGAATTAGAAACCTTTCTCATATTAAGATTCTTCTATGTTTAAGGGATGCAATGAACCTTTTCCCCCTTCCTTTTGAGTTCTTTACACTTGGAGTCTCAATCTTTCCCAACTCTCCTTCATTAATGCTATCCATCTCTACCATTGGATCATCTAGATCATCTTCTCTCTCCTTGTCTTTGCTTCTTCTAGAGATTTATTCACTTGAAGTAGGCTTGCTTCTCAACCTCTAGTTAAAGGAAAGTACCTTCTTGACAAGTTTTGGATGGAAGCGACCATGTGTGCAAACTATGGGTTGAATTGTTGGCCTACAAAGCATTGAGAGTCATCACTTCTTATGAAGCTTGGAATGGACATAAATGTATGGTTAGTCATATGTGCATCTTTGATTGTTTGGCATATGCTCTTATTCCATCACAATGTCAAAAACTTGATGAAAAGGCAAAGAAATGTGTATTTGTAGGTTATACTGTTGAAAGGGATATCGTTTGTACCTTCCATTGATGGACACAATAATTATGAGCCAAGATGTGGTATTTACTGAAAGTTCAGTTTTTCCTCTACTTGAATGCAAAAAACAACCAACAATTAGCTCACAAGATGTGATTAAGACACTCGTGGCTTAGTTCCAAAGTGTTGCGCTTGACTATGGCAATGTAGAGCAACCAAGTGAGGTTCTAAGGGTTAAAAAGTTCTAGCAAAATAGAGTAGAAGATGCAGAGAATTTCCAGCCAAACATGATTGGAATTGTTGAAAATTTCCAACCACATATGGCTAAACATTTTCATCAAATTATTGTTGAAATGAGCATGAAATTCAACCCAAAATGCTATACATGTTAATTATGTATAACATAATGAACGCATGTCTATCAGGAGTGCACAACTATACCAAAGCAACTGAAACAAACTTTGCATGATAGTAAATTGAGTGCACCTTTACTTGGTAGAACAAAGATTAAGTTCTCACTATGCATCAAGTAATTTTCTGGATTATTCTCTTATCGCAACACCATGTGTTAAAGAGCCACTCATTTTTAAAGATGCATGTGATGATCCACATTGGATGTTTGCTATGCAATCAGAAATGGATTCCATACATAGGAATGGTACTTGGGAGTTATGCAAATTGCCAAAAGGAAAAAATGTCATTGGTATAAAGTGGATTTACACGATTAAGAGAAAGTCAAATGGTAGCATTGATCACTACAAGACCAGATTGGTTGCCAAAAGATATGCACAACAATATGGCATTGACTATGGATAAACTTTTGCACCTACTTCACACATAACTTACCATTCGTACCATGGTTGCATTGGCTGCCCAAAGGGCTAGCAAAGTACATCAGTTGGACATAAAAATAGCTTTCTTGAATGGTGATTTGCAAGAAGAGGTTTATGCGAAACCTCTTGGATTTGACATGAAAGTGCAAGAGCATTTGGTTTTTCGCTTGCATAAAGCCTTGTATGGTCTCAAGCAAGCTCCACATGCATGGTATGAGCGCAAAGATGGGGCTGATCTTACAGTGCCTTGTTCTTTATGTTGATGGCATACTTTGAACTAGATCATGTGGCGCAAAACTTGACATCTTTATAAATGATTTTTAGCATACTTTTGATTCACTTATCTTGATCTTTTGAGCTATTATCTTGGCATCCAATTTGTATCCATTGATGGGGGAATCGTTATGAATCAAGCAATGTATGTTGAAAAACTACTTCAACGTTTTGACTTTGAGGATTGTAAACCATTTTCCACACTAGTGAAGACAAAAATTAGGCTCTCAATTGAGGATTCCAAAGATGAATTTTGACACTTCCCTTTGTCAACAAGTTGTGGGATGTCTTATATATACATGCAACAAAAGGCCGGATATACAATATGCAAGTTCCTAGTTGAGTCGATTCATGCATAGCCCTAGAACTAAGCATTAGCAAGCAGTGAAATGTGTGTTTAGGTATTTCAAAGGCACTTGAGGTTAGGTCTCTTTTATGGAAGAGATATTCAGTCATGTTTGCATGCTTTTATAAATAGTGATTGGCCTAGTTGTTATGATACTCACATGTATGCTAATGATAATTGTTTTTTCTTTGGAGACTCATGCATATCTTGGTTGAGTGAGAAGCAACCTACAATGGTGACATTAAGTTGTGTTGTTGAGTATAGGGCAATTTTCACAGCTACAATGCAGTGTATATAGTTGAGATTCCTATTGATGGATCTTTGCATGAAGATTGATGCTACTCGATATATTCTCAATAATAGTCAGTGTATTGGTTCTTGGACAAAATCTAGTGTTTCATGCACATACCAAACATATTGAGGTGCATTATCACTATGTGAGAGAGCACCTTCATGCAAGAGAGATTGATTAAATATATGTGCTTACACAAGATAATGTGACAAACATATTCACCAAAGCTCTTCCATGGGAAAAGTTTGAAGCTTTTCACAAAGCTTTAGGCTTATTGCCTAGTGGGGGTTAAACTGTCACTCTTTGTCTGTGTTCACATCATTCGCTCCAAGGGGGTTTGTTACACTTATGTGTTTCTCAAGTAGCCTTGATATGAACCTTTCCCTATACATGGGCACTTTTTACTTTAGGGTTAGCTACAGGTTTTCTCCCATGTTACCACATACATGATACACTCATATGTGGTGGTACTTTGTACTTAAGGATATTATTCAACTCTTACTTCAATATTGATCATCTATGGCCAGAGAGCTAATCCAACCATCCTTCTTCTCCATGTGTCTTGTTGCATTTGTGCTTCTTGTGTGTCTGCACTTCTACACACACCCAACAAATCTCATGTATGCCATGGTGGCAATTGCATGTTATATTGTTATTGCAATACATATAATTAGCATATTTATAGAAAATTATGGCAAGAAGTATTGGATGCATGGACAAATAGATTGAGGCATGTAAGAGTTCACTGGGGCATCTCTTTGACACTCAAGATTTGTGTCATTCCTCAATTCAAATGGATATGGACCTATCAAAGGTTTTATTAATTTGGATTATGTCAACTGCCTAGACAATAGAAAGTTTATTTTTAGGCTACATTTCACACTTGGTGGTGGTGCTAACGCTTGGACATCAAAACTTCAATAATGTATAGTAATTCTACCACAAGAACACAATATGTTAGAATCTATTGTGAGCAACGGAGCTTGCAAAGACGCTTCATGGTTTTTTGGTTTAGTGGCAAACTTTGGAGTTTTAGTATAAGTACATGTTCCTAATAGTGGTGATCAAGGTGTTGTATTGTAAGCTACAACTTTTTTCTATCATCACTCAAGTATCACCTCATTTGTGACATTCTTGTAGAGAAGCAAACTATACAAATGAAAATATGATAAATGCTCTCACAAAGATCCTACTTTCTTATTGACTCAACTTCTTTATTATCTCACGGGCATAGGATAGTCTATATCTTATACTACACTTTGTATTCTCTTGTATATCGCACTGTGTGTGTAAAAGGAACATTGGGAATGTGTAATGGGCCTACTCACTTCAATTACCCTTCACCATTATGTTGTAACCATTAAGACATAACAGTTTACTCATTGTCTTTTACCATTCCTTATCCTTGATTGGTATAAACTAGAAGGGAAAGGATCTGTCTCTTTTAATCTCATGATAAGTATTTATAACTCCTCTTTTAGACTTATTTCTTCTCTTTGTTTGGGAAGTTTTTGGTTTTTCTCATGCTTGGCAAAGCTTACCTGGATTGCTGCCTACTCTTTCCTATTGTTTGTGTGAGGGAAGCTCCTATGTCACTTCCATGGCTACCCACAGCTGTCAAACAGACACATGCAATTCAACGCTTCACTTCACTTGACATGTCACTTTTGTTTATCCTTGTTGGAAGACTCCAACAGAGAACTGCATATATACACAAGGCTGATGGCAAGAATCAGCTTTTATCTTTATGTACCCAGCTTCCAACAAGTCCTTGTAGCTGCACTTTTGACACTTCTCCCATGGAGGAGATTGGACTGATTTGTATACTTGACCAGCTTAGATATTGGGTGCTCTGCCATATTTGGGACTCGGAATGTAGTTCTTATAAGGATAAGATACAAATTTCACAATCTTCTTCTAAAGCTTTTACAAGCTTCTAATTTTGGTTCAGCATATGGTCACTCCTTTGACCTTACAAATCATGTACTTCAGTCAATTAAACACATTCTTTGAGCCTGATGAAGACCACAGGATATTATCCCATCCTTTTATGAAAATAAGATTCTAATTTCACAAGCTCCTTCCAGTAAAGCTTTAAAAAGATTTTATTTTTATCCAGCATATGGTCTCTCCATTGACCTTATGAATCATGTTCTCCAGTTTGTCAACCACATTCTTTGAGCCTGATGAAGACAAGGATATTATCCCTTCACAACTTTGTTCCCCCTCAAATATAAATAAAGAGAACATGTGTTTTCTATTCCAAATAAAAATTATGTATGTATATGTCTAAGTATGTAGAAATGTGTGGTCATTATTCATAGGAAACGATGAATCAAAAGTACTCATCCATACATACCTCTGTGTGTGTGTGTGTGTGTGTGTGTGTGTGTGTGTGTGTGTGTGTGTGTGTGTGTGTGTGTGTGTGTGTGTGTGTGTGTGTGTGTGTGTGTGTGTGTGTGTGTGTTTGTGTGTGTACGTGTGTGTGTGTGTACGTGCGCACGGGTGTGCGCACACCTGTGCATGCACGTGCTAATCCTATATATAATCTCCAAAGGGGAAAAAAAAACATCTTTTTATCATTCTTTCATACCCATGTGTTTGTCATATGCATGGAATAGTTACATACATACATGGAGTCCCATGAGACAAACAAAAATGTTAAATACTTTAGGAGTCCCACCAGAAACAAAAATGGCAATCAAACTGATGGGAGAGGATTCGTCTAATAAAGCCTGCATTCATGAATTCAACTATTTGCAAGAACGAGATAATAGAAAATCTCATGAAACATAAGACCAAATAGTAGAAGCATGACATGGTTTCCAAACAGCATTTGATTATCTGGCAACATTTTCAAACCTTGCTTCTCATCTTACCATTTAAGATAGTCTTTATGTCCCATAATTTCAGAAAGCTCAAGGTCCAACTTCTACCTGAATCTCACTCTGGCAAAAATTTAGAATCTTGTTTCTCATCATGTTCATTTACATTACCATGTAAAATACAGTCTTTATTTCCCATAATTTCAGGAAGCTAAAGGTCCAACTTCTACCTGAATCTCACTAAGAGCTGTCTGATGAAAAATACTAAATCCTCCATATGTCCATTATACCAAGAAGCCCATAGCGTACAAATCAAAAGAATACATGTAAATTGCACTCTGACCTCTAGATATAGCATCTCAATGCTTGAAAAGCCTTCAGGACCATGCAACATGAAGTGTATCCTGCAGATCATCCTTGAGAAACCTGCTACAAGCATCGAAAAGCATGCTGCAACAGAGATATACCCCAAAACCTTCCTGAAGGCGTTGCCAGGCTGATTTTGGCTGGAAAAGACCCACTCCTCCAATAAAAGTAAGCTGTGCAATGAACAAAGTAATAGTCTGAAGGGTGAAAAAGAGAACATTGCAATGTCTTTTACACAAGCCACAAATGATAGTTGTAGGTGATTTATAAACCATAAGCTATAACAACAGTTAGATTGAGTGAATTATGTAGCTATGCTTTCTACTTAAAATCCTCACCATTGATCTAACATAATCTGAAAAGTAAGTTAGGACAAAAAATTAGGGTTTGACTTTTCAATGACTTTCAAGTGCCAGATGGTGGAATGTTATATACCATTAGAAAGCTCTTAATGAGTACTTTCATATGAACCAGTAAAAAATTTTGACCATCTTTGATCCAAATTTGATTAAGTTCCAAAATTAGGGTTGTTGAAAATTTGGCAATTTTTAGGCTATTCCGACATTGTTTTCCAACAATCCCATCTCAATGTCATAATATCATAAGGTTCAATAATCTCCATAACTTTTGATGTCTTCTTTTGGATAATGCTTTGATTAATACATTTTCCACATTCTCACTTGTAGGTACATAGATAAGCTCAATGTGCTTTTTAAATACCTGTTCCCAAATATAATGATAATGTCCTTCAATATGCTTTATTCTTGCATGATAAACAATAGCAATAGCACTTTGACTATCTGAATATATATGTACTGTTGGAAACAATGTCCCATTGGTCCAAGTTGATCAATCTTGCTCAATAAGAAGAACATGTGTAGACTTGTTGGACAAAATGTTCCACAGCTTACAGCATCTGTAGGTTTCTCTTATAGAGTCTCTACAACATAAAAGCGCCTAGCGCAGTGGAAAAAGCTTCGTTTCTTAAACTGCCGGCACAGGTTCAAATCCCCCGATCGACAGCACGAAACGCGATGAGTTTTTTAACTTATGCTTTTGGGAAAAAAACGACACACGGAGGCAGCGGGCAGCAAGGATCGCACGCATGTGTGAGTTCGTTAAAAGCTACAATTACGATCGTTGTTTTGTTCTTTTGGAGGGGTGCTTTTTAAGGTATGAAGATACTATAAAAGAAAAGCATTAGCTCATTGTTAATCATCCTTCACCTAGTGTTCAACACAAGCTTTGGAAAGCTTGGACCTCATTAGAGGTGGTGTTTCTTCTAGCACATGGGGCAGCCATGGTGCTAACTTGAAGCATGTTGAGGAGCGGCTATGGAGTTCTTCTTGGAGATGAAGAATGTGCTCACACTCTTGCTCATGGAGAGGAGGTTATCTCTTGTTCATGGAAAGAGGACTTGGTCATTAGCAGCTTGATGGTGAGGATCGGCCATTCACATGGTGTATTTGAAGGATGTCTTCTACATGAAGATTTCGGGTTACTTCAAAGACATTGGATGGTGGTTAACATAAGATTTACATCTTATGTTAAGGATTCAGGTACATATTCTCTTTATGCACACAGGTACTTCTTGGAGTTTATGGAGGCAGTGGCATCCATATCAGGAGGAGTCCTATTCGGCATAGGTACAAGAGATCAGTATGTATATGCTTTATGCATATTTGGATGAGGTGTTTGAGAAGGTGTGTTCACATGAGTTTGAAGATTTCTGGAAGCAAACTTGTTAGCATTCTTTGCTACTTTTTAAGTATGTGATCTTTTCACACACGTATCTGACTTAGGGTCTTCCATAGCCTAAGGTTAGATGAGGGTTTGTTGATTATCAGTTTCACACTGATCCTTCCTCTTTCAGTCACTCAAATTCACTCTTCTATAACCTATTAGGTCACACATCTCATGTATATTCAGATTTTTGTCCATACATCTGAATATGTTTATTACATTTGTACATTCCCTCATCCATCTATTTCTCTTCACATAGAGTGGTTGAGAGTTTTGCTCCCACGTTGTACATTGAACATTGGTATATATGATAGTGTGAGTAAGCCTTGGCTTACGTAACACTTTACACATGTTGTCAAGTCTCTCTCTATCTTTGTCTCATCATTTGTATGATTAAATGTGGTATGTTCATGTTTTGTCAATATTGGAAGATTGCTAGATATTATGTTGTATATGCTGGACCTATGGAACCATGGACCTCTGATATGAGCTATGGGCCTACCTCATTTCCAAAATTTTGGTATCAGAGCACTAAGGTTTTGGTTTCAAAGCTTTAGGACTTTGGCATCAATGCATTCAGGCTCATTCAGAATCCCAAGTTCCCAGACTTCCAGATTTACAACATATGATTTAAGGGCATCTTCTAACATTTGACATTTGACATACACACTTAATCTAGATGGGTAGAGATTTGAGAATTAGACAATTCAGTTACATGTGTATTCATCAGTGTGGAGTATGAAGTTGATGATGTGTTAGGAGCCGAATATTTTTGGAAAAGTATGCAAATACTTTACAGAAGTATTGTTTGAAGACCAAGACTTGATGAAGAGAAGGCTACTTCAAATTCAAGGAAGAACAATGGTTTAGAGAAGATGAAGGAATCAGATCAACATCAAATCACAGGTATCAATTTCTACTATCAGATTATCATTTGCAGGTCATATCTTAAAAGACCAGTTATGAAGAGATTTGAAGGTTTTAAGGAGTGCTTTTATACGCTTTCATCATTTGAAAGTTAAAGGCTACATCAAAACAGATATCTAGAGGTTTTTTTCTAGAGAGTTTTGAGAGATCTCTTTCATGGCAAGAAAGCTCATTTAAGAAGACAAATTTGGAGATGGGATGAGTTTTTCAGCCAATTTTCTGGTGTAAGTTGGTTGGATATCAAGGTACAAATGGTATCTAGAGGAGGTAACTCTAGAAATGTAATTCATCATTCAGACAAAAGATTGGTGAATTTAGTCGTTTCAGTCATTTGAAACAGAATTTTGATTCAGAGATACGAGGAGATGATAAAACATGTTTCTATATTCACTTCCATTTGTATATCATGTTTGTTTTATCTCTTACTCTTAGTACTACAGAAAGAGAAAAAGTTCATTCGAAGAAGTCAAGAATGTTTGCTACTTCAAGATGAAGAGAACAAAAGGTATGAAAGAGAAGTTTGAAGATGTCAACATCATCATCAGGTGGAAGAAAGATGCAGAAAAAAAAAGTCCATCATTTCCAAAAGAAAAGTAAGGCTTCCTTTTCTCATATATTTTCCATAAACTTTTCCTATTTTATCCTCTACATCCAAAGACAAGTCTACGAGAACATCTTGTGTGAAGATAGTCTAAAGAAGAAGCAGTTTCTTGTTTTGCATTACACTTGGTCATGATTTAGTAGATTTGACAAAGAATTGCATTGAGAGAAAGAAAAGCAGCAGATATATGTTTTGACTCATATGTGTATGAGTTATGTTTTAGTTGAAGCTTTTTGAGCAGGCAGCTTATATGTTCCCTCAAAGAATTCTTGGAGTGTCAATACAGAGCTACTTGGTATATGACAAGTTGCAGAGAAGTATATTTCTTCTTTTTCTAACTCTTAAGGTAAAAGAGTTTTGTAGCAGATGTTGAAGACTTGGGTTGAGGTTTTATGTTTGGAAAAGGTTACCTCATATTCAGTATTTTCAGAAAACTTCAGACAATTCAGTTTTTTGATGTACCGATCATTTGAAGAATCTACTTTCTATGATTGTCTAGATTTTTGGATACATGCTTGTATTCAAAAAGATGTTCCATCAGATCCTATCACTTGATTGAGAAGTGGAGTTAGCCAAAAGAAAATCAAGCAGGTACTATCACATTTCACCCGGGTAGAATATGAAGATCTGAAGTATCAACTTGCAGCTTTTGGAGTTCTCAAGGTGAGAAGTTTGTCCACTTATATTTCAAGTAGGAGTTGCAGATTCTTGGGAAGGATGTGTTTGAAGAAAAGTTTTACAACTTTGTAAGAAGCATGAACACTTAGAGACATTCAGGTAATAAATCAAACATTCAGTCATTAAGGTTTGATGAGAGCAGATTCTACACAAAAGAGATCATTGATCTTGGATAGATCTTGTATGATCTTGAGTATTTATGAGTCAGTTGTCTATCCTTTGTTTGTGTAAGGTTCTTAGCATTGGAAGAAGTAAGTCAAAAATTCATATTCTATCAGATTTGTGATGCAGAGAGATAGAAGAAGATACTTGTTATGTTGCAGAAGGTTATGAATCCTATAAAGCTTTCAACAAGGTTTTGTTCTTTTAAGATCAGCTAACCTTATTCTACAATATGGAAAGATGAAGAGTTAGAGTGAAAGCTATTAGCAACTGCAGTGCTAATAAAAAGGATTTAGATATTTTTGCTTCAGATACAGGTATTTGATCACTAAAGAACAGATTTATTGAAAGAAGGAAGACGTTCAAAATTTCATAAAGTCTGATATATTTGAAGAAATTCTGAATACTAGTGTTAAATCATCCAAGGGGTGATGAAACATGAATACTTATTTTTCAGCCACATGTGAAAGAATGCAGAGTCATACCTACAGGTATTCCTATATTTCCTTTGTCAAGTTCTCTTTATGTTCCAGCTTTGAAAGAAGAAGGAAGAAGAAGAATGTTTGGAGAAAGTTCCTATTAGGATGTTCCTGTTCAGGAGAAGGTTCCAGAATTCTATTGAAGAGAAGCTTGATATTTCAGAGAGGTATGTTTCAGAAGTGCGCATATTTATGTTCATACCAGATTCTGAAGGAAAGAGGTATGAAAGACTTAGTTAGAACAAGGATGAAGACATGATGACATCATAGATATGATTTTTTGATGAGACTCATGAGTTGATTTCAATTGACTTGACTTGACTTAAAGTAGTGTCAGAGATGAACCAGCAGTGTTCATAATACACTAAGTTGTGAGTTTTCAATCACAGGTTCCAGGATTCAGTTCTTGATTAGTGTATTTACATGACACAACAAAAGTACGTTGAGAAATCTTTTTCATAAGGTAAATGCAAATATGTGGATCCTAGTGTATGGTTTCAGGTTTTTGAAGAAAGGAGATAGCAGGTTTAGAGTCAGTACTTGCTACATTTGTAATTTTGTTGTCAAGCAGTAATTTCTTGATGAGTACACTATTGGATATCTAGTTTGCATATTTTCTCAAGTATTAGGGTTCATATTCAACAAGTTCAAGTTTTTTGAAGGAAAGTCAAATCAGTATTGAAGAAGACTTTTTGAAGAAAAGGTTTGAAGGTCAGTTCGGGAGAACAAGCTTGAAGCATGTGATAGCTTGCAGCTATGAAAGTTTGCAGATCCAGTTCAGTTTGTACCAATATGACATTGCAGGGGGGATTGTTGGAAACAATGTCCCATTGGTCCAAGTTGATCAATCTTGCTCAATAAGAACATGTGTAGACTTGTTGGACAAAATGTTCCTCAGCTTACAGCATCTATAGGTTTCTCTTATAGCGTCTCTACAACATAAAAGCGCCTAGCACAGTGGAAAAAGCTTCGTCTCTTAAACTGCTGACGCAGGTTCAAATCCCCCTATCGACAGCGCGAAACGCGATGAGTTTTTTAACTTATGCTTTTGGGAAAAGAACGACACACGAAGGCAGCGGGCAGCAACGATCGCACGCATGTGTGAGTTCGTTAAAAGCTACAATTACGATCGTTGTTTTGTTCTTTTGGAGGGGTGCTTTTAAGGTATGAAGATACTATAAAAGAAGTTTGTACTTCTTCATTTGTCTTTATCACCTACCAAATCAGAATGTGCAAAACCTTGAAGTATAAAATGAGGGGACTTAGAAAATACCATCGCATAATTCATAGTCCTAACAATTCAAACCTTTCTAATAATTTTTCGATGTACTTTTGTTGTGTCATATAGATACACTCATTCCTAAATTTGAATTTAATGCAAAGATAGAAATGTAAAACACTCAAATATATGCTTAAGCAGTGACTTAAAAAAATGAAGATCTAAATCCTTGGGACCTTTCATAGTCATACCATGAACATAAAAGATGATGATGATCAAGTCATTTGTCTTTGACTTAACATAGAGAATAGTGCAACTTTAGAGTTTTCAAAACCAATAGGAAAAAGATATAGATGTATCTTTTCATATCAAACCCTCGGTGCTTCCTTCTAACCATAAAGAGGTTTTATAAGTTTGCAAACTATGTGTTCTTCATCTCATTCTCCAAAACCTTTTGGTTGATAAATATAAACATCTTCATGAAAATCGCCATTAAAAAAAGTTTGTCTTGATATATAATTGGTTGACTTTTGAACCAAAGAATGCAACAAGAGAAAGAACTATCATAACTATGGTCATTTTTGAAGTAGATACAAATGCTTCATCATAGTCTATATCTTTCTTTTGTGCATAAACTTTGACAACTAACCTTGCTTTATACCTATAAATTTTACCATCTTCTTTTCTTTTGATCTTGAAGATCCATTTAACACCAATAGCTTTTTTATCTTTTGGTAACTCACAAAGCTTCCATGTTTGATTCTTATGAATAGAATCAATCTCCTCTTTCATTGTTTTCTTTCAAACAAGACTTTGTAATGCATGTTTGACACTAGCAGGTTCATTCTCAACTTAAACAAGAGCAAGAATATTATTGATCTCAAAATGTAATGCATAATATACTTGATCTACAAAATCTTTCTTTGTTTGATTTCTTGTCCTTCTTGTGAAGTTTTCTATACCACTATCTTGCACTGTTTGAAAAAACCACTTTGGAAGTAACTTGAAAACTGGTGCAATATCTTGTTCCTCTCCAACCCTTGAAATTTCTCTAACTCCATAAGTTGGTAGATCAAGAGATTTTGTAGGAATAGGAGAGGGTGGTATAGATAGTGGTGAATATACAGTAGGAGATATAACTTTCTCTTTATCTTTATCAACAAAAAACCTTTGGGGTTTGAGATGGTAGACTGCTCCCTCTATGGTTGAATGTAAGGATCCAATTTCCTTTGAAAAATGCAAAATTATATGCTTCAATAAAAAATTGAATTTCTGCATGTTTATCATAGATTTGACTTTTTGCAACATATGCCTTGCATGAGAGTAGGATTTCACATGTTTCTAGTACACAAAATTTGTATCCTTTGCTTTTCATAGCATAATCAATAAAAACAGCTTTGATCGCTTTCACATCAAGCTTACCATAATCTTTCTTGTCAATGTCAATAAGATGGAGAACCAAAAACTTTGAAATCTCAAATAACTCACATAGGGCTTCTACCACAATAAGCTTCATAAGGTGTTTATCTTTAAAGCTTTTGTGGAAGAAATGTTTAGAATATGATTAGCTGTGTGAATTGCATCAAAAAAGCTTCTTTGAAGACATCATACTAAGCATCATTTCAATTTTCAACAAGTGTTCTATTCTTTCTCTCTGCAAAATCATTCTGTTTTGGAGTATAAGCAATAGTGAGTTGATGAGAAATACCTTCGTCTTCAACAAATGACTTAAAGTCCTTTGACACGTACTCTCCTCTATCACTTCTTAAAATCTAGATTTCAACCTGACCTTCAATATCAACCATACCTAAAAACTTCTTGTGGGTAGGAAAGACTTATGACTTTGTTTTTAATCCATGAACCCAAGAATATGTGGAAAAGTCATCAATAAATATGACAAAATACCTATAACCTTGAATCAAAAATGCTCTCGTAGGTTTATTAATATCTGAACGTTTAATCTTCACCTTCCTTGTAGTAGTAATATATCCATGCTTCTTAAATGGTAGCTTATGAAGCTTTCCTTCAAGACATCCATCACATGGCTCAGCATCATCAGGTAAAGCAATAGTAGGTGAACTCTCCATTATACCTTGATCTTTAATATGCTTGAGAGTTGTGTTACTGATATGGCTAAATCTAGCATGCCACAACTTCATATTCTCCTTTGGTGTAGAAGACTTGACAACATTAGCATGACTTATTTTGGACAACACAAACATACCACTTCTTTTTTCAACTTGTAGTAGACAATGATCCTCACTAGGTGTGAGGATTTGGCATGAATCTTTCTTGAAAACAACTTTATAATCATCTGATAAGAAGTAGAGATAGAAAGCAAATTCTTCTTCATCGTTGGAACATAAAAAACATCGAAAATATTGAACTTTCCTCCTCCTGACCTTAAAGTAGGTTCTGCAACACTCAAGTCATGATTATTTGCTATGGTCACCCTTCTACATGTAGAGTTAGTAAGGAAAGAAAAAAACTTTCTTACAACTTATCAAATGTTTAGTATCTCCAAAATCAAAAATCCAATGATTTTTCAAAGATTGCATTCAATTCTACTTGATCAAAAGCTATTTCTTTAATATTGATACATGCATAAGATTCTTCATTTTTTACAATAATGACATGTATCTTTCTTTGAAATAGATATAGATGAAGTAGATATGTTTGGGTATGGAAGTAGTAGTTAAAATAGATGTCGATGAAGATGTAAAAGATGACTTTGAAGTAGATGACTTACTTTCCTTTTTACTTTCGTCGAGTCTTCTTCTTCTTCTTTCTAGTCTCCTTCTTTCCTTTGGACGATGATACCATAGCTTCATCATTGCCTTCCATACTATTATGCCGATCTTCATCTTGAAGTAACAAAAAATTCAACTTTCCAAATGATATCTCTCTCCCTTAGAGAAAGCGAAGTCCAAAAGAACAATATGTAGATGGAAGTGAATTTATGAAAGTATTCACCATCTCTTCATTAGATATTCTAACTCCAATATTAAGAAGTTCATCATGTAAATACTTAGATTCCAAAATATGAGATTGAATTGACTCACCAACTTTCATCCTTGTGTTGGCTAACTATCTCCTCAAATGAGCTTTCTTTGCAAGATTTTTGCTTCAATAGAGATTCTCTAACTCCAACCAAGCCTGAAAAGAGGTTTTGCATGATTTGATTTGAGGGATAATACTTCACTCCCATAGCAATCGATGAGAGTGCTTGTGCATCTCTAGAATCCCATCTCGACTCCTCTTCTATAGGAAGTAACTAGATAGTTTTTCTACCTCTGAATGATGAGCAGACTTCTTCTTCTTCTCCTCCTCCTCCTTCTTCTTCAACCTCCTATCGAGCAGAAATTGGAGCAACCAGTTGCTTGGATGAAGAACCAACATCCTCTGCAGCTTGTCTTGGCCTAGGGTACTTTCCATTCACAATATTCCATAAGTCCTTCGAAACTAACAAGTTCATCATCAATGATCATAAAACTCCACATTGGATAACTGGACATTCCATCAAGCTTGTCTTCTTGTTCCAATCTATCCCTATAGTGACTCATCTTGAGAACAAAGGTGTATGTATACTATGCCAAATGTTGGAAGTGTGGTAGGCCCAAATAATAATCACAAGTTAATCAAGATATTTTCAACAATTAGAACCTTCCCACATGACATTCCTTGACCAAATTAAAAGGACAAATGATAATAGAATAGACAAAAAAACACTTTTTCAAAATGTAGCAGCTGAATGCTAACTACACACTAATAAAATGCTAAATGTCAATATACAATGTGTAATGATATAAAACTGAATATACCTTGAATGAAAAGGGTTCTACGTACAAAACATAGAGAGTAAGTACCTAAGAGGTTATGTGAGAGATAATAAGTGCAATCGGAAGTATATGAACTATCAAAACAATAAAAACAGCAAACACTAATCTGAAATTAAGTCTTCTCTGATGTTGAGATTCGAGAAGCAGCTATAGAACCTTCAAATGTTGAAGAGGTAGATGGTAACCTCGTACACCAGCAACATACGAAGAAACCCTAAAATAAGAAGCTTATACTCACAAAATCAGCATGCACACTATGCTAGTCTGAAGAACATGAAGGGAAGGCTTCCAAAAACTCCTCCAAATCTGCATAAACTCCTCCAAGAGATCTCCTAACTCAAAACTCTGAATGTTGTCCTTGAGTGACTTGAGGAAAAGTCAGATAGAGAGAGAGAGAGAGATGCAAACACAGAGAAAGAGAGAAGTAAAATTCTCAAATTGCCAATAGGATTACAACTACAAAAATGATGATGTCCACCCATGCACTCCCATTATGGAGCGTAAATGGCGATCTAGAAAGACTCTAGATGAATGGCTCACTAGTATGCAATGCTATGTAAAGTTTTGCATAGGCCATGCTTGTATACCTCTTACAATGGCACTCAGTATAGAAAAATATAGTCAGGAGAGACAAAAAAGTCATCAAAGTATAATTTTCGATGATATCTCCACAACCAGCACTCCATTGGTCACACCCCCCTCTCCAATCCCCCCACTGTGATTCTATAAAGAAACCAAATGGCACCACAAGGGGGCTTTTACCTTGAATGGCAAACCTATGGCCTTAAAGTTTATGCCCTACTTAACCTCTCCAGACTAAGTTTCTATCACTTAGAGAAGTGATGGACAAAATCAAGCCATATTGAAGCATTAGATGGGGAAAATTCCAAAAATGCATAGCCAACAAGGTGTACACACCTATCAACTAGTTGCAACTCAGACAAAGAATCCACAAGTGAAAATTGCATGTCATTAAATTCTAAATTCACCCTAAAATGAAATTGTAGTTATAAACTCATGGTAGCAACCACAATACTATATAGCATATGAGCTCCATTATGCATAGTATCGACACAATAATAAGACATCACTACTAACTTCATCAATGCCCAAAATTTGGTATAGAATTACAAATGAATACATTCTCACACATGCACCCCACAATGCTCACACACCATGACCATGGACTCACAAGAAGCTCTGTGAACTAAGTTTCTATCACTTCCAGACATGATAGGTAAACTCAGCCATAATGAAGACTAGAACAAAATGCAAATAAAGAAAACAGAAACTCCTAAGTAGATATACATCTATACATAGACATATACATACATACATACATACATACATACATACTTGCATACCTACATACATACATACATACTTGCATACCTACATACGTACATGCAGGCATACATACATTTTCTTTCGACTTTAAGAGTTGGGGAAGGGGGCCCCAAGAGGCATACTTGCTCAGAAGGCAAAATCTATCCGCCCGCTTCATCCTCCAAAGAAAACTTATATGTGACCTTCAAGCACAAGGCATGTCGTCTACTCATCCTCAAGAATCATTGTAGTGAGATACAGAATGCCCCCAACACAACTTTGGAGTATGAAGGACTTTGAGCAAGCTCCGCACCTCCTAAACTCCCTACCCGACGTGTTCCCGAATAAGAGAATGCCATACCCCCACAATGGAGCATCGGCTCATAGGAGGAGTCCGTACCCAGTTCATAGTCACCCATCTCCTCATTGGTAGAAGGTGAATACATACATACATACATACATACATACATACATACATACATGCATACATACATACATACATACAACCATACATACATACATGTATTCATGTGTACGTACATACATGCATACATGAATGCATACATACATACATAGATACACACATACGTACATACATGCATACATACATACATACGTACACATATGTCATACATACGTATACATGTATGCATGTGTATATGTGCAGATGTGTGTGTATATGTGCAGATGTGTGTCTGTGTGTATGTAAGTCTCTCTCTCTCTCTCTCTCTCTCTCTCTCTCTCTCTCTCTCTCTCTCTCTCTCTCTCTCTCTCTCTCTCTCTCTCTCTCTCTCTCTCTCTCTCTCTCTCTCTCTCTCTCTCTCCTCTCTCTCTCTCTCTCTCTCTCTCTCTCTCTCTCTCTCTCTCTCTCTCTCTCTCTCTCTCTCTCTCTCTCTCTCTCTCTCTCTCTCTCTCTCTCTCTCTCTCTCTCTCTCTCTCTCTCTCTCTCTCTCTCTCTCTCTCTCTCTCTCTCTCTCTCTCTCTCTCTCTTCTTTCTTTCTTTCTTTCTTGCTCATGGAGAATGGCACGGTTAGAGAAAAAAGAAGTGGAAGAGATGATCAGCAAAGCTATCAAAGATGTAAAAAAGGAGGCAGACAAAGCACTAAATCAAGAA
Organism: Ceratopteris richardii; assembly: GCA_020310875.1. NCBI lineage: Eukaryota > Viridiplantae > Streptophyta > Polypodiopsida > Polypodiales > Pteridaceae > Ceratopteris > Ceratopteris richardii. Next base: position 170,920,672 of record CM035406.1, read on the forward strand.
ATGAGAAGAGCTTTTGAGAAGTTTAAAGCTTTTGAAGATCAAATCAAAGACATGAAAGAGGAGAGAGACGAATTGAAGGCTGAAATCCACCGCCTTCAAGAAGAGATTGTTCACATGAAGATCTCTAAGGTTAAAGAGGAAGGAGAGATCTCTGAAGTGGAAGAACTCAAGGAAGAGCTCAAAAAGGAAATCAGATCAGAAGTGGAGTCCACTCGAGAGACATGGGTAGAAGTTGTTCACAAGAGGATCAAGAAAGAAGTCAGTGAAGAGGCACGGAAAGAAGAGCTCTCTAGAGTCCAGGACACACTCGAGGAAGAAAAACTTCGACACACACGCCGATTGCATGTACGGATTACAGGGCTCTCAGAAGGCACATCACCGGATGCAGATGCCACTGACATCTGCCGACGCTTGGGGTACGAGAGCATGCCTTTCACAGAGGCATGGAGGGTTGGTAAAGACACGTCCCGACCACGAGCACTCATCCTTCGTATGAGCTCTGAGGATACACGTATCGCCTTCTTTCGACGACGACCAGTACTACGCGGACTACCTGGAGGAGCTTTATATATGGACGAGGATCTCACGAGAATGCAGATAGAGCACCGTCGGACATGTATGCCACATATTCTTCAAGCCCGACGAGAGGGAAAGAAGGCCTTCTACCGGGACGGTAAAGTCTTCATTGACGGACGCCCTATCAAATAGGGATACGTGGCCTATGAGGCAACACCATATCAGGAGTCACCACTCAGAGGAGCAGTCTGGAACTGCAATGGAGCACTTTGGACACGGCCAGACCGATTGGAAGAGATCCTAGACACTCATGACTTTGCTTGCATCACAGAGACCCACGAGAGCCCAGAGAGAGGTCTACCTCGTATTGCAGGTTTTCATTGGGAATCTGCATTTAGGACCACCACGAGACAGAGTACAGCGCGAGGGTCGGGAGGGGTGGCCATCGTATTTAGACAGGAGATACAGAGCCGGATCCATATTATAGGGAGAGATGAGGAGGCACGATTCATGTGGGTCCGCATGGAGATAGCACAGGGGAGTTGGATTTACATTGCTATATGCTACTTCCCTCCAGGCGGATCTCGATACGCAGGACAGGATCTTGGGGGACCGATCCGAGACAGAGACTCACCATACATAGCACTTTCAGATGACATACTACATTATAGCACACTAGGTGAAGTCTTCCTTATGGGGGACTTCAATGGACGCACTCAGTCACATCAGTGCGATGCATACGATATGGATCACCCACATCTCATGAGGACCAGAGACCCAGAGGAGATGAGTACCAGTAGAGTATCGACAGATATGGGTCAGGATACCACAGGGTATGGCAGACATCTGCTTGAGCTAGGCAGCCGCCATCAGCTCGTTATATATAACGGGATGCATCGCTGGCCAGGTTCGGGCAGACTTACTTGCTTCCCTCACGGGGGAGGTGAGAGCACGGTTGACTACATTTTGGGTACCACATCTGGAGCTTCACTCATCACCTCACTTACTATTGGACCACGCCCACTTGGTGCTGACCATACATTTATCACATTCACACTCTCATCTCCTATTCCATTAGACCCTCCCTCACCCACTGAAACACACATCACGATACACTTCACACATGAGCTCTCACACGTTTATGCACACCATTTACACACCCGCCTACTCTCCCTCGATCCACTCTCACCCTTGGACACACTTACATCACAGTTCACCACCATCCTACACGACTCAGCTCTCTGCAGTTTCCCACACCGCACACATATAAACCCTCCACGCAGAGGTTCCATGCCTCAGAACCGCTGGTATGATGAAGATTGTCGCGAGCTACGGAAGCACCTACGCATTTTAGAGCATAGAGGGGATATTACACACACACAGGCACAGCGTCGCATGCAGAGCCTTACTCGCCGCAAACGGCGTGATTGGGAAGAGAGACAGTACTGGGATATTTATCATTTACTCATGAGTCGAGACAGTGCAGTGGCATGGCGACATTTGAGAGAGAGGAGACAGCAGACACCCATCCGAGACCCGAGCACTTGGCATAGCTATGCACAGAGCCTATACGAGATCCCAGACCAGCCCCCCATTCCTAGACCACATAGCTCACGTCCTACTACATCTGACTTCTTCACACCCACTATGGTGGGACGCGCCATTGCCCGTCTACAGCATGGCAGGGCCCATGACCTTTTCGGTTTACAGGCTGAGCACCTCATCTACGGAGGCACGACCCTTGCACCGCTCATTGCCCACCTCTTCAACCGTGCACTGGTTGAAGGGTTCCCAGACTCATGGACTGAGCACACCATAGTGCCCATTCATAAGTCAGGAGATACTATGGATCCAGCTACATACCGGACGATCATGATTGGCCCTATATTGGCCAAGTTATATGGGGCGGTACTCGAGACAGAGTTGAGTACTCTCGCTGAGAGGAAGGGTATCAGGGCTCCAGGACAGGCAGGCTTCAGGCGAGATTACTCTACCATTGACCACATCTTCACTCTGAGATGCCTGATCGACCAGGCAAGGGTGAGGAAGAGGAGATTATATTGCTGCTTTGTGGACTTCCGCAAAGCATTTGACACCGTTCCCAGGGGACGACTCTTCAGACGACTACTTGATATCGGAGCCCCAGAGGAGATGATATGGGGGATCTATGCCTTATACGAGAGAGTATTTGGCAGAGTCAGATGTCCGGGGGGCTTATCTCATCCACTTGCTAGCACTATCGGGGTGAAGCAAGGATGCCCTCTTTCACCCACCCTCTTTGGTCTCTACATTGATGAGATAGTAGACTACATACAGCAGCAGGGGGGTGATGGCATTGAGGTACGCGGGTCCACTGTCCATATTCTTTTATATGCTGATGATATTGTACTGGTTTCAGAGTCTGCAGAAGGTCTACAGCATCATCTACATGGCCTAGATGACTTTTGCACACACAGAGGGTTATCTGTGAACCTTGGTAAAACCAAGGTCATGATCTTTCATACATCAGCACAGGTACGCAGACATAGTTTGTTCACGGCAGCGGGTGGACCCATTGAGGTGGTCGGATCATATGTTTACTTGGGAGTGACATTTACAGCAGCATCAGGGGTCTTCTCTATGTCTCAGGCAGCCCGTGACCGCATCACACGTGGATATGCAGCACTTGCCTTGATGGAGAGACAGTGCCACCAGGCATATTTTCAGGAGCCCCGCACAAAAGGGTGGCTCTTCGACACTTTGGTTACACCAGCGCTCATGTATGGGGCAGCCATATGGGGAACAGGATTAGCCACATCAGTATGGACAGCATTAGAGAGGCCACAGATCCTCATGATTTCCAGACTTATCCGGAGCAAGCCTTCAGTACCACATGATATCATTAGGGCAGAGCTTGCTGCACCACCGATGCTAGTTGAGGCACTATTCCAGACAGTATGCCTATTACACAGACTCCAGAGCATGGATACAGAGCGCATTGCTTATCGGGCTTTACAGGCATCACGGGACATGGCATTAGCAGGCGACACCTCCTCATGGTATGCGCAGACACGAGACTGGCTGGCCCACCACGGCTTTGACATAGACAGGCTACCACCACTACAGTACGACTCACATGCACCCACCTACTCTCTCTCTCATCAGGAGAGGAATAGGATCATTCGTCAGGAGATATGGCATACATACATACAGAGGACATGGCTGAGCCCTAGGGATACATTGCCACCGAAAATGCTCTATTACCGTGAGCATTTTCTACATATATCGGACGAGGGCTTCATCGAGATTCCGAGATACATGCAGACATATCTACCCCACCAGCTTCGAGTCGTCATTGGGCAGCTCCGGGTTTCATCACATCAGCTCGAGATTGAGAGGGGTCGATCCAGGGGAGTCCACCGTGAGGAGAGGCGGTGCCCAGTATGCGAGACAGAGGTAGAGAGTGAGGAGCATTTTGTTATCAGATGCCCAGCATATGTAGACCTACGAGCACATTTCCAGATAGAGGAGACACTCCAGTTATGCATGAGTATGGGAGACCAGCGACGCTTGGGACGCTTCCTCGCAGCAGCATACGAGAGGCGAGATCGGTCACTCCAGCCCACACATCAGCCACGGGTGAGTATGCAGCAGGCCATTACCGAGTTTTTTCAGCGAGCTGAGCTACATCAGAGAGGTCCATCTATAGGGCTCACGCTCCACCAGGCAGCAGCACAGAGAGCACGGCGCCGACCACGCAGGGGCACATATCATCGACCACGACTATATCAGGAGGATATCTCATGCATCAGGACAGCCTACGACCACATGATGGAGCATAGGCGCACCACCACTCCATGGGTTGTCTTCCTTCAAGAGGCACTCAGACCACCCCCGATGTACCACATACTACACCCACCTCCACCCATTCACCGGTAGCTAGGGTGTTTTACTCACACTTTTACTCACATGTCCCCCATGTATTAGGTGGCCACTATCTCCGGAGTCAGAGCCACATCTCCCCATCCTTTTCCAGCTTTATATATATCTTTCTGTCGCGATATACCTTTTATTTCATTTCATCATCTACACAGGGTTACTACACTTGTACATGGTTTTTGTCTCATAGGCCAAGTTTGGCCTCCAGAAGACGTTAATATGACTTTCTTTCTTTCTTCTTTCTTTCTCTCTCTCTCTCTCTCTCTCATGGCTCCCAAGCTGGACGAACAGTTGGCCACCTTAGAGCATGCCCTCCGAGAGTTGATAGGAAAACACAAGAAAGAAGGAGATTCTGCACTGAACGGGGTTACCCGTAGAGTTGTCGCCCACGAAGCCAAGGTGGCAACCTTGGAGAAGGAAAACGAATCCCTTCGGGAAGAGCTTCTCGCTACCCGCAAGCAGCACTCACAGGACCTGGAGGAGTTGCACACTGCGCTTACTGATATGAAAACGAAACTAGACAGCATGCACGAGGAGGGGGAGATCGCTCCACATCTAGAGGACATTCGGGTGACTATCAAGAAGGAGTGTATGGAGGTGGTGCAGAACGAGCTTGAGACTAAGAAAGATGGATGGGTCGAGGTTGTCAAAAAGAACCTTCGATAGGAGGCAAAGAAGAACAACCACCATGAGGAGATCCACATAGTGCATACCACCATTGAGGAGGAGCGGATGCGACAGGCCCGCAGGCTCAATGTTCGCGTCTCCGGCCTCACAGAGACAGACGGATCACCTGGGCAGGACGGGCGTCGCTTGTGCACATTACTTGGATACCGCGCGGATGAGCCTCTCCCTTTCACCAGAGTATGGAGAGCAAGACGGGACACCACACGGAGCAGAGCACTTATCCTTCAGTTCTCAGATGAGGCCAGGAGGAGAGACTTTCTCAGACGACGGGCGGTACTACGCACTACACCGGGCACCCCCATCTATTTGGATGACGACCTCACACGGATGCAGGTAGAGCACAGACGGGCATGCATGCCACGTGTCCTCCACGCCAGACGAGAGGGACATCGTGCCCTCTACAGAGACGGTCGGATCATCATTGATGGACGGCCCATTGACTAGGGATTCGCGGCCTATGAGACAGCACAGCAGGAGGTGCACATTGCAGTCTGGAACTGCAATGGATCTTTATGGACACATCCAGGGCGCCTCGAGGAGGTGATGGAGGGCAGAGACATTATCTTCTTGACAGAGACACACGAGAGCCCGGGGAGGAGCCTACCAAGGATTGAGGGCTATATGTGGGAGTCAGCTCACCGCCGTCAGATGAGACAGCACACCACACGAGGATCAGGAGGAGTAGCCGTGCTCTATAGACAGTCGTTACAGCACAGGGTACAGGTGGTAGCCAGAGACCAAGAGGCACGTTTCATGTGGATACGCTTGCAGCTATCAGAGGAGAGAGCAGCGTACTTCGTCGTATGCTATATTGCACCCATTGGTTCACGCTTCACACATTCCCCTGAGCAGCCATCAGGAGGGGAGGGACCAGACACCACATCGCCATATGACTGCCTCAGTGACACGATTATGGAGTATACCGGGATGGGTGAAGTCTTCCTTGTAGGAGACTTCAATGCCCGCACTCAGAGCCACTAGTGTGATATCTACGACTTTGACGACCCTGAGATGCTTCGTACCATAGAGGACATGCCTACACTTAGAGCCTCAGCCGACACCGCCACACCCACCTTATATGGCCGACACTTACTCCAGATGGGAGCAGCACACAGTCTCGTCATATATAATGGGATGGGGAGCTGGCCCACCTCGCACGGTCTCACCTTCAATTCCACCCACGACACCACAGGGGGGCAGTGTGGTAGACTATGTTATCGGGCCCCCGGAGGCGACACATCTGATCACCTCATTCACTATCCCACCCTTACCGATTGGAGCTGATCACGCATATCTTGCCCTATCCATTCGCGGCTCACCATGCATACCCCACCCCGTCACCACACAGCCACGAGCCCGTACCACCATTCACTTTAGACATGAGCTAGCACATATCTATAGCTCCCATGTTCGAGAGCGCATCTACTCCCTTGATCCCTCTGCCTCCTTGGACACCCTCACCGCCCACTTCTCCTCGATCCTCCATACATCTGCTACTCTCAGCTTCCCATACACCACCCACAGCACTGCACATCCGACACGGTTGGGGCATACACCCCAGAATAGATGGTACGATGAGGAGTGTAGGCGACTATACCGACATCTCAGAGCACAGAGTATCTTGGGATCCATCACAGAGAGGGAGGCACGACGACAGATGCTAGCCCTCACACGCCGGAAGCGGCGAGCTTTCGAGGAGCGAAAGGAGGCAGAGTTGATCGACCTTCTCATGAGTAGGGATTGTGCCACCGCGTGGAGGGCACTACGCGAGCCACGTCCACCTACACCCATAGCCGATCCTTCGACTTGGCACACCTACGCCCAGCGGTTATATGACATCCCAGGACAGCCACCATTACCGATTCCTTCCACACCGCGTCCGGTGATATCCACCCTCTTCACAGAAGGCATGGTACGACAGGCCATCCATAGGCTACAGCATGGCCGTTCAGCAGACCACACGGGGCTACAGGGAGAGCACTTTATATACGCAGCAGATGTAGTTTCCCACTTGATCGCCCATCTCTTCAACCGTGCTTTGGTTGAGGGATTACCCGACTCATGGACTATGCATACCATTACGCCTATCCATAAGTCCGGCGATATGATGGACCCAGGGAACTACAGGACTATTATGATAGGCCATATCCTGGCCAAGATCTATGGGGCAGTACTAGAGGGAGAGCTCAGTACACACGCTGAGGCAGCGGGGATCAGAGCACCCGGCCAGGCAGGCTTCCGCCGCACTTTCTCCACCATTGACCACATCTTCATGCTTCGTTGCTTGATTGAAAGCGCGAAGGCGAGGAAGCAGAGACTATACTGTTGCTTTGTGGATTTCCGCAAAGCCTTCGACATGGTCCTTCGAGAGAGACTACTACGGAGGCAACAGGAGTTACAGCTTCCATCAGACATGCTATGGGCCATCCACGCTTTGTATGCACGAGTCACAGGCAGGGTACGCTGCCCCGGCGGTCTATCAGACAGCCTCGTTAGCACCATTGGTGTGAAACAAGGTTACCCCCTCTCACCCACTCTCTTCGGTCTCTACATCGACGAGATCACGGAGTATATACAGCCAGCAGGAGGGAGAGGAGGAGACATCGGAGGTACGCCAGTACATATCCTATTATATGCGGATGACATTGTCCTGCTCTCAGAGTCACAGGAGGGGTTGCCGTCACATTTACAGGCGCTCGATACCTTTTGCATGGAGAGAGGACTCACATTGAACCTTGGCAAGACCAAGGTCATGATCTTCCATACCTCCAGGACAGTACGCCATCGCGCCTCTTTCACAGAGGCTGGAGGACAGATAGAGGTAGTGGACTCCTACGTCTACCTAGGTATCACCTTCTCGGGCAGCACAGGGGTATTCTCCATGGCACAGGCTGCGAGAGATAGATTGACGCGAGGTTATGCGGCACTTGCAGGATTGGAGAGACGCTGCTTTCAGACACATTTTCAGGAGCCCTGGACTAAGGGGTGGTCTTTGACACTCTAGTGACACCCGCATTGATGTACGCAACAGCAGTATGGGCACCAGGGATCACAGAGGCGATGTGGACGCAGATTGAGAGGCCCCAGATCACCATGATATCACGCTTGCTGCGCAGCAAGCCCTCCGTTCCACATGACATTATACGAGCTGAGCTTGGCACACCACCGATGCTAGTGGAGGCCCTCTTCCAGTTGGTGACCTTTATTCTGAGAGTCAGAGAGCTCCCCACTAGCCGACTCACCAGGCTTGCATTTGAGAGCTCTAGACATTTGGCAGAGACAGGGCATGAGAGAGTATGG
>CM035406.1:170936592-170939092 GCA_020310875.1 Ceratopteris richardii
CCATTCACATATGGAATTATGGCATAAAAGGCTTGGTCACATGAGTCAAAAAGGCCTTGATAAACTATGTAATTTGGACAAGTTTGATGCTAAAGGCTCAAAACTTGATTTTTGTAATGAATGCCAATATGGTAAGCAAGTAAAGAATTCTTACTACTCTGGTGTCTCTCGTAAGTCTAATGTGCTTGATCTTGTTCATTCTGATGTTTGTAGCATGCCCACAAAATCTATGGGGGGTGCTCTTTACTTTGTTTCTTTTGTAGATGATTACTCTAGGAAGCTTTGGGTATATTTGTTAAAATCTAAAGATGAAGCCTTTGCTGCATTTAAGAAATTTCATGCACTTGTGACCACTCAAACAGGTAGAAAGCTGAAATGCTTACGTACAGATAATGGGGGTGAGTTTACAAGTGCTGAATTCAATAGATTTTGTGAAAATCTTGGTATTAAGAGGGAGCTAACAGTCCCATACAGCCCCTCTTCCAACGGTGTGGCTGAAAGGTATAATAGGACTTTATGTGAGAGGGTGAGATGCATGCTGTCCACAGCTAATCTCCCTCATGGATTTTGGGGAGAGGCTTTGAAAACTGCAGTTCATGTTTGCAATCGATCCCCTCATATGTCCTTAAAAGGTGGCATTCCAGAAGAGGTTTGGTCTGGCAAACCAGCTTCATATGACCACCTACGCATCTTTGGTTGCGATGCTTTTGTGCATATAAGGCCTGAGTTGAGAAGCAAGTTAGATGCAAAGTCCATGAAAGGAATCTTCATGGGTTATGGAGATGAAGGTGAAATGGGCTACAGGATTTGGCTACCTCAACTCAAGAAGGTAATACGCAGCCGAGATGTTGTATTTAATGAGGCAAGGCTGCTCAAAAACAATTGTGCCTCTAAAGATGACCATAAAAGAGTCAAATTTCAGCATGTACAGCCACCAGTTAAATCTGATATGGACCCTCGGGATGCACCACATATGGCTGGAAATGACAATGAGCCCGTGGTTATTGAGCCAGATGATGCTGGACAGCAAAATGATGCTCCTGAAGGGCATGTGCAGCCACCTATTCATGCTGAAAACAGGGCTGGAAATGATGTACAGCAGCCTGTTAACAATGAAGAAGTTAATGTACCTCCTGATGTAGATCCATTGCCTGGTAATGTTGATCATTGGGTAAGAAGATCTATACGTCCTAGGAGGCGAGTGAATAGATATGATCCCTCTATACATTATATTATGTTATCAGATGAGGGTGAGCCTCTTACTTATAAAGAGGCAAAGCTATGTGAGCACAAGAAGAAGTGGGAGTTAGCCATGCAGGAAGAGATAAAGGCCTTGCATGCAAATGATACTTGGGATTTGGTTAAGTTACCCAAAGGAAGGAAAGCCATTCCAAACAAGTGGGTGTACAAAATCAAAACTGTTGATGGCAAACCCAAGTATAAGGCAAGGCTGGTTGCTAAGGGATATGCCCAAAAAGAGGGCATTGATTTCCAAGAAGTGTTCTCTCCAGTGGTGAAAATGACCACTTTACGTGTGTTGTTTGCTCTCACAGCTGCCTTGGATTTGGAATTATTCCAAATGGATGTTAAAACAGCCTTTTTGCATGGTGATTTAGATGAAGAGCTGTACATGAAACAGCCAGAAGGATATGCCATTCCTGGAAAAGAGCATCTGGTATGCAAACTGAAAAGGAGCTTGTATGGGCTGAAACAGGCCCCCAGACAATGGTATAAGAAGTTTGATGCATTTATGCTCAAACATGGGTTTAAAAGAAGCCATGCAGATCATTGTTTGTACACGAAAAAGGATGAAGATGGAAGCCCAATTATTCTTGTATTGTATGTAGATGATATGCTGCTGGCTGGGAAGAAAAAGAGCACTCTGAATGCTCTAAAACAGCAGCTGAACTCTGCATTCTCAATGAAAGACCTTGGGGAAGCTGAGCATATTCTTGGTATGCGTATAAAAAGGGATAGACAGCAGCATACTTTGCAGGTATCCCAAGAAAAGTACATTGAAAAAGTGCTGGACAGATTTAATGTGGCTGATGCTAAGCCTCTTGGAGTGCCATTGCAGCCACATGTTAAGCTTTCTAAGGATGATTGTCCCAAAAATGATGATGCAGCCAGTTACATGAAGAGTGTTCCATATGCATCAGCTTGTGGTTCACTTATGTATGCTATGGTTGCCACTCGGCCAGACATTGCTCATGCAGTGGGAGTTGTTAGCAGGTTCATGGCTAATCCTGGTAGAGTTCATTGGGAGGCAGTCAAATCTATCTTGAGATATTTGAAAGGGACCAAAAGTAAATGCTTATGTTATGGAAAGGGTCCATTGGAGTTAAAAGGATTTTGTGATTCAGACATGGCAGGTGATGTGGACACACGCAAGTCCACAAGTGGCTATGTATACATCCTTGCAGGTGGAGCTATTTCATGGTGCTCTAGACTTCAGAGGATAGTTGCACTATCTACTACAGAGGCTGAATATATTTCAGCC
>CM035406.1:170946592-170979092 GCA_020310875.1 Ceratopteris richardii
TCTTGATCCATAACTTTGCTTAGAGCCTTCTTGGTTGCTTTAGCTTGAGTTTGATCTTCCTCTCCTTCTGCCTTGGGAGTTTTGTCCACCTCTTTTGCCTTTACCTCTACCTACATAGAAAACTTGGGTTTGGTTTCCCTTTGATTGTGGACCTCCTTGGTTCATCTCTTGGGTCACCATCAATGTCACTAATTTATCAAATTCCGATAGGGAATCCCTCACATACACTGATGTGGTGAATGCTCTCCACCTTCCATCCTTTCAAGCCATTGAGAGTGTGAGCAACAAGATCGTCATCTTTGCTTGGGGTCCCAATAGAGCCTAGGGCATTTGTAAGCTCCTTAACCTTCAAAATGTACTCATTAATGTTACTGCTCAGTGCTTCCCGAAATTATTTAGCTCATTTTTTAGCTGAATCTTCCTTGTCTTCATCAATGAAGAGTACAATCTCTCCAAGGTCTCCCAAAGATTCTTGGATGTGTCAAGTCTTGTATATGCCCTATCATGCTATTGTTTGTGTCTAGATACAATGAATATGACTCTCCTATCCCTTTCTATCCATTCATTAAGTACCTTGACATGTCCTTCAAGTGGTGGATCATGTACATGAGGCTTTTGCTCTATGCCACTCACTAATCTCCACAGTCTTTTGCCCATAAGGTAGTTGCTAACTCTAAAATTCCATGGTTGATAGTTTCCTTTCTCTAACTTCCCTATTTCGTGCACTATACTCAGCCATATTGCGCTTAAGGTGCTCCTCTAGCTTCTCCTCAAGTGTTTGTATGCTTTAGAAGGTGTGGATGTTACCTTTTGATAGCTTGTCCCTTGCCAACCTTCAACTAGTTGAAGTCTCGATTGATGTAGCCCCCTTTTGATGTCTTCGTGCTTTGGTAAGTCCTTATGCTTCCACAAGTTGTCTTGATCCTTCGAAATATTCAATATGATGTCCACGAATGTCTGCACGCCTCCAAAATGCTCTAATACCATTGATGGGGGAAGATTTTCACACCCCAATGAAGCTAACTCTAGAAACAAAGGCGAAATGATGCAAATATAGGACAACTACTTTTCCTAGAATCTAGTTAACTACACATCAATCAATATAGGCGCACTTTTTGGGAAATTGATAAGATTTGAATTTGATCAACTTTGGTGGAGCTCCTAACTTGATTCCATGATTTGGGGTCCTCCTTTTTCATTGGTTCACTTGCAAAACTCATGGATGAGTCATTTTTATGGTTGAGACTTGATTTTCAACAACCTCACCATCAACAAATCCTAAAATCAGCCCCAAAAACCAAATCGTCATTTTGTTGCACAAACCCCAATTGTTTGTAAAATCAAATTTGTCTTGATCAAAGTCAAAATAGTTATGCCACATGTCAATAAGAGATTCTTCGGCATTAATTGCCACATCATCATCAAAATTGAACATGTCAACTCATCAAAATTGAACATGTCAACTCATCAAAATAGGCCATGTCACTAATTTTAGCCACCTCAACAAATGTTACATCAAAAATTACAATAGCTTGAGTTATAAGTTTTTGCCTTTGCTTTAATAAAAAGTCTCACCAATCTTCAACTATACAATGGCATAGCTATGCTCTCATAATCATACTTGGTGTGCTACAACACATGACGAGAGCATGGAATGGCCAAATCATCATCAAATCGAATATTGAACCTACTAACAACTCATCGAAACAAGCCACATCACTAATTTAGCCACCTAATCAGATGTACACCATAAATTATGATAGCTTTGATTATAAATTTTCATCTTTTCTTTAATAAAAAGCTTCAGCCAATCTTAGCATAAGTTTAAAGTTCTCCAAACTTATGAACTCAAGATAAAGAAGAAAAACACAAACACACAAAAAAAAACCAACAAACAAAGCAAGAGACTAAGACCAATATATGTCATAAAAAATACAAACAAGAAAGCCAATACAAAATGAACAAGAAGAAAAAATAATAAACAAAGTTTAAATTTTAAAAAATATAGTCATTCTTGAAATTGGAACAAAAATATGGAGCTTCTTTCAATATTGATGACTTTGCTCGCAAGTCGTGGAGGAGCGAAAATCTGCATACTTATATGAGGTAAGCACTTGGCCGCGGTTGTAAAGTCTTGTGACAAAGGTTACCTAAGAAGCTTACTTATTAGTCTAATGGCCATATCTTTGCTTGACTCCCGTCTGCTACACAACGCGAGCTTGCTTTGATAATCTTCTAAAGTGGCGATGACCTTGGTGATGGGATTATGAGGCCTAATACAGAGGTTATGGAACTCGACCTCTAGGGCGTAGATTTTAGAGGGAGTTTTATCCTCATAAAGATCCTACAATATTTTCGAAGCCTCCATGGAAGTCTTGCAAGAGGTTATATGTCCTTTTGTCAACTCATCACAAGCTAGCAATAATTGACCTAGCCTCTAGGGCTCTCTTATCTTTCACATTCGAAATGTTCTACGATCCCAAGTCACTATCCTTATCTAGCTCAGGTTCTATGGCATCAACCACATCATACAATAAGTTTATATATAGATAAGCCCTAGTCATATCCTTCCATAAATTATAGTTTGTGCCATTTAATCTCTCATCCTTAGGCATGAAGATTGGTGTAAATGATGCAAGTACAACTGACTAGAAGATGTTACGTTTGAAATAGTAGACGACGTAGTCGTTGAAGCAAATTGAACTTTAAAACTAGATAACCACACCTGCAAAATGGAATTGGCAAATATGAGACGGGGTGGGCCTCAAGGGGGAGGGGGGGGCTTAGAGTAGCCCTTTGCACTTGTGGGTCATAGTCTAGAAATCTACTCTCTCAATCAAAGGAAGGAGGATAGATGAGAGCATCCAAGGGGTTCTCAGTGGCCGGCTCCACAAGCTTGTACCATAGTGTGATGATATGGTCTTGCTTCTCTGTCACATGGAAAAATAGATGAGTGGATGGCTGCAGTGTTCATACCATGGATGGTCCTCCTCGTCTTTCTTGGTGTCTTGCTTCCCCTTGAGGATATGCAATCTGTTTCACAACTCCATGCTTTGTTCGATCAATGGAATGAGAAACATAGAGAAAGAATAGTCTTCCTCACGCTATTGCCACAAAAAATGTTGTTCTTTCCTTTCTGGCTTTCCAACCTCTATGCCCATTTTATTATAGTTTGTTCCTACCATTTGCAAGCCACAAGGAGTTCGAAGATAAGCGAATCGACAAAGAATGTCACCTATGGCTACCTTGGTAATGGAGAGCAGCCACATATGTGAACAGAGAAGTCAGTTCTATGAGTCACATATATGAACAGAGAGGTCAGTTCTATGACTGGAGTGAAACAAGTGATTTGCTGTTGTAGCAAGATGGACACAACACCTAAGACTCTATAAAGGTGTATGATGATGATGCAATGAAGTTGCAGGTATGAAATTAGACACACAGAAGAGAGTAATGACCATCAATCATTAGAACCAACAAATGATCAAGATGATTTGGAAATGCCAAAATAGTGTCTATAAACACTTTAATGACTTGATATTACTATCAGCTTCCACAAAGATGAAAAAATGATGAAACACCATTGAACCCCATGAACACTACCAATGACCGCCATAATAAAGGTGGAAAAATGGGGATAAAATGGTGAAAACAAGATGCTCGAAAGGATGGGAGGATAGCAAATGGGTGTAAAGGGTGTACAAAATGATGAAGAAGAAGGGTAGGAGGGTAGGCAAATGGGCAAAATGAGGCTCAAGAGTATAAAAATTGATGGCAAAAGGTTTCTCTCAATGAGGAGAAAGCAAATCACGAAAAGTTCAACACCACCACCACCACTCAAATGATCACCAAAAACACCGTCAAGAGCTCCACCTAACGCTCTGATACGATGTAGAAAGTACATGCACGAAAGCAAAATGAAAAGAAAAGTGTACGCACAAAATGGGCGAGTTTGAGAGACTCAAAGTGAATAGACCAAAAAATGGGTAAACACACATGGATTAGAAATGAGCTTGCCAAGAGCATAGAGTAAGCTCTACAAGCTTCTAACCACGTACAAAATGAGAGAGGCCCTCCTTATATATAGAGAATTGGAGGAGGCTCTCCAACGTACATCATATGTGAGATAATTCCTCCCTGAAGGAGAACGAATACAATGGTAAAAGCAAATGGCAAGGTATGCAAATACAATGAGATACAACATAAACTGATATAAAATGGAGCATGGAGATCAACTTATGCGGATACAAAAAGAAATGAGGTAGATAAACTCATGTAAATGAGATAGATAAACTCATATCGTAAACCTTATGCGTATGGTATGCCTATGTATACGTGTATCTGTATGTGTATGCATGTGCATGTGTATGTATGACATGTGTATGTATGACATGTGTATGTTTATGACATGTGTATATGTATGTGTATGTATACCTGTACATGTGTGTATGTATACATGTACGTGTGTGTATGTATACGTGTACATGTACGTGTATATGTATGTGTATGTATGTGTATGTGTATGTGTATGCATAGTCATTACTGACAGGATTTCGACTTACGACTTCTAACAGAATTTGGACGTCTAACATGTCCTATAAATGTTTATGACATTCATGGAGGTGAGCTTTTATTAAACATAAATTTAAAGAAAAAAGCATATATACTCACAAAAACCTATAAGAAATAAATGATTCATCTATAAAAGATGATTCATATATAAAATGAACATGCAAACATGGTTATGGATGAACCATTAATAAAAAATATTACTAGATATTACAACAAGCAAACTTCTAGATTTAGGTAAGGGACGTGTGACATTTCCAAATATGTATAAATGTTGGCTCCAAAAAAAATACATACATCTATACATGTATACAAGCTACACCATACATATGCAAGTCTTATATTATATAATATATATATATATATATATATATATATATATATATATATATATATATATATATATATATATATATATATATATATATATATATATATATATATATGTATGTGTATGTATATGTGTGTGTGTGTGTGTATATATATATATAGTACTATGTATAGGTTCAAGATCTCCATCCGCAATTGTATATGGGTTAGAGCCTGAACCTAGTTGTACTCTATACTCTCTATCATCTCATTGCACGAGTTACCATGCTTCACATCTCTTGAATAACTAGAGGATGTATGTGCCAGTTTTAGAATGTCTCATAACCAGAGATAGAACAAAAAAGATCAAGCGCCTATGTCGGAGAAAAAAGGCAAATTACTAACGCGATGCTAAAGTGTTAGCTATGGAAGTCCGGTAAAGGTTAGGAAAAAAGGTTATGGACGAATCCGGATCCAACTGTGTATGTATGTGTATGTGTATGTGTATGTGTATGTGTATGTGTATGTGTATGTGTGTATGTGTATGTGTGTATGTGTCATAGTTCAAAGAGAGTTTTAAAAACGAGTTTTAAAAACGGGTTTTAAAACGTTTAGTACGTAGAGTACTAAAAAAATGGAATAAAAAACGAGTATTATATTTTGTCGCAACATTTCAATTTTTTTTTCTCTAATAATCCATGAATAATGTATATCTAACACTCATTTACATATCTAGTGCTAAAAACACATAAAAAACTCTATCTACTACCACTATAATGATCTGGAGTTAGGAAGGTCCAAAACGAATTGGGTTAAAGTAAACAAAAAATGGGAATGAAGTCTTAAACAAAGGATTGATGAGTTTAAAGCACATTAAAACTCTTAAGACAATGCATTTAGAGTGGTAGAGTCAAGAATGGATAAAAATAATGTCAACAATTTAATGGTCTTGACTCCTTGCTAAATGAAATATCTTTTAAAATCAAAATAGGAACTTTTTTCTGAACTAGATAGGAGGGACTTTTGGTTCAGAATTTAATAAAGAAGGAAAGAAAACCTTACATTCTCATAATTCTGCTCATGAAACAAAAATAAAAATCGAAGATGGTCTTTAAAAAAAATAAAATTAAAAATTTAAAAAAAAAAAACTCATAAAAAACGTATTAAGACGTTCGGAACGTCCGAAAGTCCTAAACGTTTTTTATTTTTCGAAAAAAACGCGTTTTTTTTAACTATGGTATGTGTAAGTGTGTATGTGTATGCGTATGTGTATGTGTATGTGTATGTGTATGTGTATGTGTATGTGTATGTGTGTGTGTGTATACGTGTGTGTGTGTAGGTGTATGTGTATGTGTATGTGTATGTGTATGTGTATGTGTATGTGTATGTGTATGTGTATGTGTATGTGTATGTGTATGTGTATATGTGTACGTGTACGTGTATGACATGTGTATGTGTATGTGTATGTGTATGGGTATGTGTATGCGTATGCGTATGTGTACATGTATGTGCATGTGTATGTGTATGTGTGTATGTTTGTATGTGTGTATGCGTATGTGTATGTGTGTATGTGTATATGTGCATGCATGTGTGTGTACATGTGTATGTGTATGTATATGTGTGTGTATATGTATATCTAATATGTATATATGCTGCATACATGACCTGGCCTGAAAAGAAGAAAAGAAAGAAATCTTTAAAAAATCATGAATAAGTCGTAAAAAACATTTCAACTAAAATGCATCAATAACTTTATAGATGTAAACCATCTATCGAAAAAGCATGATGACCTTTTAGTTTGAAATCTTTTACAATATAGAAACAACATGAAAAGAAAGCTCTTGACATGGCATTCATCATGTATATAGTACCACATCACAATCAAAGCTTCAAGAACATATGCCACATCATTGCTTGTATCATCAATGATGTCATCATGAAAATGTTTAAAACAACCTTCGATGCCCTTCGACCTATATGAGGGGCTCACCACAGAGATCCTCAATCTTGTCAATGCCAACCTTGGGAGCTCAAGGAATGACAGCCTCCAAGTACTTCCAAACTCTAGTTCTACTTAGAGTCGATACATACACGTTCAGAATCAACATATGTTCATGCATGCATGCATGTATGTATGTATGCATGCATACATACATACATACATACATATGTAATGTACGTGCATGCATACATACATACATACATACGTACGTATGTACGTACGTACATACATACTCAGATACATACATACATACATACATACATACATACATACATACATACATACACATACACACGCACGTGCATGCATACATGGAAATTAAAGTTGGCAGTACATGATATTCCCTCAATTCCAGATTCCAGTTAAACAATTTTTTATATATTATAATGCAGTGAGAGTTGTAAGATAAGAAGTTTGATTGATTCACCTTGAATACAGATGCCCAGTAGTACTCGAAGTAACAGCGAAACTTGGAGCGCATTTTGATGCTGTCCTCCGAGGGTGACAAAGATCTGGGTAGACAAATTTTAGACCACCGTAGATCAACACCTATAAGCAACCTGAGATCAGCTACAATAAATCAAATTGCATATTTGCTATCTGATACATGAATTACAGAAAGAGATCACAATAGTATCGCACAGCTCAAGAAGCAAAGAAGTTACTATTCACAGGATCATACTTTCTTCAAAATTGTTTGAACCAAAAAGAACAAGGAAGAAAAATAAGACAAGAAGTTTCAATGAACAAACAATTGTATGCAACAAATCGTGCTAGATTTTGTGTGAATAACTGCTTTTGGAAAAAAGAAGGGGTAAATGCAAAAGCTTAAACCTATTCTTTTACTTGTTCATCCAGCACGATTAAAAAGTGTCAAATCATACGACAGAAATCTGCGAAGTAAAAATTCCATTAATTGATGGTTGCATGGTTCAAAGGTGGGATTTTAAATTGGGGTTTGAATCATTTAATCTGTTTCTACTCAAAAGTAAAGAATCTAAGGTTTCTTCACCTTCCGAGAAATTTTGTTTTCATTTTGTTGTGTACATAATATGTCTATCTACCTATCCATTCATCCATCCACCTATCTATCTATCTACTCATCCAGTCACTTATCTACTACCATCCATCCATAGTTTGTCTTTTTGCCCCCCCTCCCTCTCCCTCTCCCCCTCCCTCTCCCCCTCCCCCTCCCCCTCCCTCTCCCTCTCTCTCTCTCACTCACTCACTCACTCACTCACTCACTCACTCACCCACCCACCCACCCACCCACCAAGAGGTGATATTTTGCTTTTGTTTGCCCTGCTTGTATATATTTAATATACATATTTTCTTTTTGGTTTTTCTTTCTTTTTGCTATGGTTGTTTTCCCCCAAAAGCTCTTGGAACGCAATTGCATAGCAAGTTAACGTCAACCATTGGGACAATGGATTGATGGTTGATATGAGCTTTGGTTTGATGGGCAAACGCCATAGTGGTTAAGCATTGAGTTTGGAGGAGTTAGTGTTGTTGGGATGTTCATATCGGCCGATAGAGTAGGTGCACACTACTAAATGGCATCACCTGATGAAGAGTCATGATTTCATGGAGTACATTGCAATTTTTGATGTATTGCCCGTGTTCAAAGTTGGCCTATGCACCAGTGGAACACTACGGTCACATCTCCTAAATTTACGGAGTTTCTATTTTTGGCCGCTAGAAAGTGTTCTCATCATTGCCAGCAAAATGCCAAGGGGGGTTGAATTTCTCCAAAGAAGGCATTTCAAATTCTTGACAGATTGAGACATTTTTAGATGTGAGCATTTTTGGGAGGAAATGGCTTAAAAAGTTGTCAAGTGTCACAAATACAAGAAATCTACCAGATAGAGCCAAATTGGAGATGGATATTGAGAAAATGCCTTCCTTCATGCTCATTCTAAGTGGATTTTCAAGTTTCAAGCTTTAATCAAAAGCTTATCTTCTCCCTGATCTCTGACCTCCTTTCTCTCTCTAATTACATAAATGATAAAGGTGATGCCTTGTTCAAGGGCTCTTGAGTTGAATGTACAGAATTGTGGGTTTATGCTCCATTGATGAGGCAAGAGCCTCTTGAACACGTACCAAAGTAGCTAATTGCTAATCCAAAATAGGTACATGCGCTGGAAATTCTATTTTTCTTATATTTCTCGCAAAAAATCTTGGCGAAAGTTTGGCGCAGGTAGCCCAAAAAGTGGAGGAGACCATAGACTATGCTTAGGAACAAATGGCATGCAAAACAGAGTGTTGGACATAGTACAGTTTGCTGTGTTTTTTTGCAGGTTTAGGGTTTGGTCTCCACATTGAAAAATTTATGCCCTCGTAGTTTCAAGAAAGCTTGGAGAACCTTGTGCGAATGTTTAGAAGCAAAATAAGGCAAAGATTTCAAAGTGCTAAAATTCTTTGACAACTTGTAAGCTTTAGATGAGCTTGTATTCGATTTGATAATACTAAAATAAATTATTAAAAAAAAAAATGCAAGAGGTGCCAACCTTTGGGGCAAATAAGATGTTGGTGTCGGTTGAAGGTGCATTCTAGCTTCCTGTATTTTATTTCAGTGTCATTTGCCCACAAGTGCACGTAAAGTAGGCGACGAGTATTTGGTGAAAGCATTGAAGATTAAACGGATTACCGCCCTTTTAGTCAACAGGCTCGTTTCATTGGTTTCGTTGCCGAAACATCACTTTTTTTCAAAGAGTGAGCCTTGATCTCATTGGGTGAGGACATAGAACTGAGTGCTATGGAAGACATGACTAGTGACACCAGAGATGAGCGATCTTTTTCCCAAGGAAGAGAGGACAATCATATGGTAGCTTGTTTCTATTGAGTATGTGGAGTCAATTGATGCAAAACCCGAAGTTCTTGGAGTTTTTGCAACCTCCTTCAATTTTGCAGCAAGTTGGGCAACAAACATCTCTTCAAGAGCATGTTCAAGCGGAGGCACAGATTACACATGGTGTTGATTTTGTATTTTATTTCAGTGTCATTTGCCCACAAGTGCACGTAAAGTAGGCGACGAGTATTTGGTGAAAGCATTGAAGATTAAACGGATTACCGCCCTTTTAGTCAACAGGCTCGTTTCATTGGTTTCGTTGCCGAAACATCACTTTTTTTCAAAGAGTGAGCCTTGATCTCATTGGGTGAGGACATAGAACTGAGTGCTATGGAAGACATGACTAGTGACACCAGAGATGAGCGATCTTTTTCCCAAGGAAGAGAGGACAATCATATGGTAGCTTGTTTCTACTGAGTATGTGGAGTCAATTGATGCAAAACCCGAAGTTCTTGGAGTTTTTGCAACCTCCAACAAACATCTCTTCAAGAGCATGTTCAAGCGGAGGCACAGATTACACATGGTGTTGATTTTAGGGAGACTTCAAGGCAACTTCCTGTTGATCGTGGACAGGTGGCTAAAACGCCAGTTTTGCAAGCCATGCCAGTTCAGCCAGCCACCTTACCACGACTGAATTTTGGTTCAAACGAGCACGGGAGTAGTTTGCAAGCAAGGCAACAAGTTTTCCCACCACCCACAATGCAGCATGGTTATTTTGGAGGTGGTTCCATGTTTCAAACAATGGCATGTCAACCTACAAGTTTTCAAAAGTATGTGAAAAGAAATGTGTTTGGAAAGATGCATGCTAATTGTAACAACCCAATGTATGCAAACATTGGAACACAACCCAAGATTCTAGGGTGGAACGATTCCTATCCAAGCACCTAACTTTGTTCAGTTGACACCTCCTGAGATGATAAAGGATTACAAAGAGGGAGGTGCAGCCGTGAAGTTTAATACCTTTAATGTTACACAAGATAGAATGAAAGCCCTTACTTTTATCCAACAATTTGATGAAGCTTTCACAAGAGAGAACTTCACTAAGTCATCAAAGGTGCGAAAGGCAACCAGATTCTTGAAAGGAAATGCGTTACAATGGTAGACCACATTGTTAATGCAAGGGCAAGCACCTTCTACATGGGTCCAATTTAAACATCGATTTTTGTTTGCCTGGCTAACAAACACCTTTGAGATAGATGTCATGATTGCATGGCATAGGTTGGATGCATCAAAATGTGAAGACCTTGACAAATACAACAAGAAATTTTGGGAAGTGTTACTTCCAATAGCTCTTACAAGGTCGTACCATTGTCAGAACAAATGGAGAAGTATTGTTGCAGGCTACCCAAGGAAATCAGAAATTATTGTACCAAAACGCAAGTGTCCACAATTACCCAACTCATTGAGAATGCAAGCAAAGCTAATGCATTGCTGTTTGGAAACTATGAACAAGACAGGGCATTTTGCATCTTCTTGTCCACAAAAGAAGAGGTGAGCTGAATTTGATGATGTTGAAGATACCAAGGGCAAGAAGTTAGCTCCAGATATGGTGGGTGATCAACCCAATTTGGATGCGATCAAATTATATTCGGATGCGATCAAATTATGTAGAGCTTGGGGTAAGGTCAAAGATCAATCAGTGTTGATATTCTTTGATCCAGGAGCACAAGCAAACTTGCCACCAAGCTGGGCATTCATGCTAATGAAATGGGACCTATGGCTGAGGCAAGTCTAGCATGTCTTGGTCATTCTGAGCAAGCCACTCCTATCCTTGGAAAGCTTCAACTGCACATACAGACTTACGTAGATGAAGAGGAATTCCATAGTTGAGGCGAGTCTAGCATGTCCTCATCATTCTGAGCAAGTCACTCCTATCCTTGGAAAGCTTCAACTGCACATACAAACTTATGTATATGTAGAGGAATTCCATATTATACCTTTGGAAGGTTGTGATGTTCTCTTGGAAATGCCATCGTGTCTATTGGCTTCTTCCATCTCTTCTATAATTTAAAATCATCTTTCTGCGTACTTGGTATTTGCAAGAGAAACTACGGTAAATCAAGTTCAGTCCAAGATCTTTAGCAATAAATCATGTTCAATCAAGGACAGATCTGCGTACTTGGTATTTGCAAGAGATATTGCAGTACATCAAGTTCAGTCCAGGATAGATCTGAAGAGTGGATACCATCAAATTCATATCAAACCCGAAGATGTGCATAAGACTACATTTAGAACAACATTTGGTCTCTATGAGTTCCTAGTGATGCCATTTGGTCTAACCAGTGGTCCTTCCACATTTAATCGAGTAATGGATAGAATCTTTCATCCTTATAGGCAATTTGTTGGAACATTCTTTGATGACATGAGTGTATTCAAAAAGAGAAGCGGAGCATAGACATCACTTGACCATGGTGGTCAATGAGTTATGCAGTATAGATTACTCATCAATGCTAAGAAAAGTAAATTTTTCCTAGATCAAATTCATTTTCTTGGTCATATCATGTCAAAAGATGGTGTCATAATGGATCAAGCTAAGGTGGAGGCAATTAAGACATGGCCAGATCTAAAAATTGTACATGATGTGAGGAGTTTCTTAGGTCTATGTTCTCACTACAAGAGGTTTATATGCCACTTTGCTGAGATTGCCTCACCTTTACATGCACTACAAAAGAAGGATGTTTCATTTAGGTGGACCCATAAAGAAGTTTTAGCTTTCAATCTTTTGAAAGAAAATTTGACTTCTAATCCGATACTCATCTTACCAGATCTTCGAAAGTCATTCATGGTTCAATGCCGCGCATGTGGAAGTAGCATTGGAGCTGTATTGATGCAAGAGAATATTGCAAGGACCAGAGAGGACCATGCAAATCTATGAAAAAAAATTGCTAGCTGTTATTCATGTGCTTCCCAACCGGAAGCATTACCTACTAGGGGCTGATTTTGTTGTCCAAACACTTCGATACTTCTTGAGACAAGCTAAGTTGTCAGAAAAGCACATGCGATGGGCAAACTTTTTGTCTGTGTTGCACTTTCCGATTCTACATGTGGAAGGCAAAAAGAATGTTGTGGCTGATGCGCTATCAAGGAAGCCACCCATCGCCAGGCGTGATGGCACGAGACCTATGGGACCACTCTTGAAATGGTAATCTGAAACTACAATAAATATCTAAGAATTTATCTGGATGCCTTCAATGAGGCTTTGTAGACATTTTGTGCTTAATTCAGAGACTCACCAAGCTTTGGTCAAATGATGCCATACACATCTAAGCATGGAAGAAAAGGATTTAAGGAGTGATAATTCTTTTCACGGAAGAATTATAAACTCCTAGACATATCATTCAAAGAGCTCTCTCTCTCTCTCTCTCTCTCTCTCTCTCTCTCTCTCTCTCTCTCTCTCTCTCTCTCTCTCTCTCTCTCTCTCTCTCTCTCTCTCTCTCTCTCTCTCTCTCTCTCTCTCTCTCTCTCTCTCACACACACACACACACACACACACTCAATGTACATTTCTTTCATCAATTACTTTGAACCATTTCTTTTCTTTCTTTACTGTCATTCTCTAGATATACTAAAAATCGATTACGTAAACTAAAACTTTCCCGTTTAGATCAGACACATGCAGAAAATCAAACCACGGGATGGTTCATGTCCTTGGAAGAAGATACCTAGATGAAATCGACCATGTTTGCTGCTAGGTGATTCGACTGATATTCTTTTGTGTGTGCTAGATATGCGGAGACTATGTTTTAATCATATTTGCCGCAAGGTCGCCAAGGAAATCCTTATTGAACTATCTTTCTCTGCGTCGAATAATGTGATTACTTTTGGCGCAATATGGATTGCCAAGCATACAAAGCAATGTCACATGAACCAACTCATACAGATGGAAATAAATATTTTACTTCGCAAAATCGACCATAGCACGATCATACGTAATGAAGGAACTACACAGTTTTAGTGAACGAGTTCCGTAATTTTAACGTACTTGATGATAGAATCTTGCAATTACTGGACATCTGAAATGTTCTGGGGGATGAAGAAGGAGAGGCATCAGAGAAGAAGAATCCAGAGACCCCAAAAACCAGACCGGCGATCAAGGACATGAGGATGATGAGCGCACAAACAAGCCACCATCGGAGCAGAAAGAACTGTCGCCCGCTACCCCTTCTGCATTCTGAAATACTGTGCCACATGGGCACCCCGAGCATCGCTGCTACCACAGGTGCCCCAAAGATGAAGGCCTCCAGCGCCATGGTCTGTCAACATGAGGGAGATGAAGCTTGAGACCGTTCAGTGAAGCGTCCACTCCTGCATTACGAAGCGCGATTCATGCCTAGAATACCCTCTTTCTGCGACTGCAATTCAGCTTCTGGGCATAGCAGCTCCCAGTAGAGAAACATGGAAGCTCGGCACTAGCTTGGCTTCAAACTACGATCTGCACATCGATGTTTCTTTTTTTTTTTTTTTTTTTAAATGGAGGTTCGGCCGAGGCCTACTCCCCGGACTTTAACTTTGAAATTGTAACTGTACAAAGAAGGGCATAGTACCCATGGGACCCTCTTTATCCCACAAGAACAGTGATTTACAAGACTGGATTAAACTGCGGTCACAACTACCGCGGGGATGGTCAAAAAGTGGCCAACAGCCACATACAACAGTTTTCAGGATTCAAATGTCCCTATATGTTGCTGCCAGGGGTTGAACCCTTGCTCCCACCTCAAAAGGCGTGATGCCCAACCACCAAGCCAGCGAAGCGGACGTTTGCACATCGATGTTGTTCCTCCTTAAGAATTATGCCATTATGTTGAAGTTTTATTATTTTCTTTGAGACGTAACAAATTATAGAATGACGCAAAAGTGAAGAAGGAAGAGTCCAGCAGCTCAAGCTCAACGGGCTGACTCTTCCAAATTTTGAGGTTCAATCCCTCAATTTGAGGCTTAAGCTCTTGGCTTGAGTTGACATTACACCCGTCATCCATATGTAGTGCTCGGAAGTGAAAACTAATTTCCTTGGGGATTAGTGAGCTCATTGAAATCAGTTTTCGCATCTTGCTTTAGGGCCATCCCTATCTAGTCTCTACTTTTAAGGAGTCTTCACACTATGTTTATTTCTAGTAGGCACTAGGCATTCCACGTGTGCTTATGTGGGATTTTGGGGGTCCAATGGGCCAGGACATAAAAAATTATAGAATGATGAAAAAGTGAAGACAAAAGAGTCCAGTAGCTCTAGCTCAATGGGTATGTATGGCATGGACGTAATAAATATGAAATCGAATACTATTTGGTCACTCGTGTGTATGTGGGACGTGCTACAGCAGTGGCGGAGATCAAACCAACCACTAGTGGACTCTAGTAGAAGATATTTAAGGAGTGGTGGAGATTGCAGATGCATTTGTAGACTCCAATTACATTTGTGGTCCTTGTTGATTCGAGTAGTTACATATAGAGACATAAGGTTGGGAGGAGAATCATCTCTCTAGCATGTGGTGGTTGGTCCTTGTGATCTTAGTTTGTTACATTGGTATCATAGCCTAGCTTGCATGGAGACCTTAGTGGGTTCATCATCTTCTTCTTCAATAAAAAGCTTCCATGGAGAACTTTGATGGCTCATCATCTTCTCCATAACTTAGAAGAATTTCCACCTTCTTTTTCTCTTTATCATCCTTGGTGTCTTTTCTTCATCGCGTGTATGGCTTAACATCTCCATTAATTTACGAGAGAAGTTTGCATCAATTGGGCATGGTGTGTTTATCAGCTCAAGTTGATGTTTTGCCAAAAAAGATTGTAGTTGTAGCAGAACTCAATCCGAGTATCAAAATCAGGATCTACCACAAGCAGAAGCTGGATGTATCCACTATGTCACATGTCGCATTAGGCACAACTCATTGTATCCAATATCGCACGAAGCAAAGAATCAATAAAATATAAAAGTTAAACGTGCTTTCCGAGAGTTACCTTATGTTGAGCACGAGTGTTGAACTCATAAGCCCCTCGTAGAAGACACGTGAACTATCCAAGAATGGTAATCATCATGATTACCTCTCTTTACATTGGCAAAGCAAAGTATGAGAAGTCATGAAGTCCTCTTGGGTTGATTATGATGAGCAAAAGGTTCAATATAGCTTGTAATCTCAAGACCCATGTGGAATCTAAAACAAGAAAAATTAATCGGAAGTTGTTGTTCCCAAGATATAATAGGGAACTCCTAAAGTTGTGGACTTATTCCAAGAATTCTCATAGCCTAGATCAGTGTCCATTTGGGAGACATTGAAGGAGTAGGATGGTTTTTCTCGTGGGCCAAAGGATGGTTGAAGCTTGAGTTGGAGCTAAGTATTTAACAAGTTATGTTTGGTTTCAATATGTTTGCCATAGTTCTCATATTTTTTGCATTAATTCACAATTGAAGTCTAGAGCAATGTTTTAATTGTTGATGATTGTTTAACCAAAGGCAAGAAGATAATGAAAGTTATATAGTTAAACATATATGTATTGTAAAGGAAATCAAGCACTAGACACACTTGCATACATTTATAAGCTACCTTCTACTTTCATGCATGAAAAAGGAAAGAATGTTTGTGAATTCTTTCTAACCAAAAGAATGTTTTGTTGCACAAATTCCAGTTCTACGATTACTTTTACACACACTCCAAGGTTTTCTTCCATTATACAAAGGTTCTAGATGCATAAAGAATGTGCATAATCATGTTGTATCATAAAGGGAAGCATGAGGGTGTGTTTGAGCACAACATATATGTATGCAAACACACACAATACATGCAAGTATATGCATTTGCATGAGTTACATCCATAAGATTTTCTTCTTTGCATATAGTATGCATGCATTCAAGTAAAAGGATTATGCATGCACGAATAGATGTATGATATTGCAAATACAATTACTAATTGGAATAGACTCTAACTAGTTAGGAGGTGATGGGAGCTTCATAGGAGATTGGCAAGTAAGACAATATTGAATTTAGTTTATAAGTTTGAACTCAATCAGTTCATCAAGTATTATAAGACGTGTATGACACAAATTCTAGAGTTTACACATAAACTCTAAAAATTTCATGCATACTTTATTGACAAGGATTATCGTCATATAAAGTATGTTATTAGTTAAGCCATGCTTCTTTATGCATTAATACATAAAGACAAGTATACAATTAACACTTAAGTATGGAAAAATAAATAAAACATTCCAAGATTAAGTATTTAAAATACTTAAAAAAAACATTTGAGAATCGTGAATACACCCCAATCTTGGTCTCAAGTCAAGTATTAGAAGTTTGTTGAAAGTAAACATCTCGAAAGAAAGGCTACCACTTTGGAAGATTTTAACTTTCGACGATATACAAACCAAAGTTGAGGAGTAGAACACTTATGGCTAAGCTCTTCATCGAGTGTCTCCAAAGAAAAAACTTTGGTAATTCTAATTCACAACCTTCATTTTGTAATGGTCCAAGGAGTTAGAATCTAATTGGTATTATTGAAGAAAGTATCATTCACATTTAAACATTCAAGAATATTTCTTACACGATAACTATTCAACATTAATTTATGTTGAATGCCCAAAGTAATAGATATCTGGATAGGAAAAAGAGGTTCAAACATTAAATGTTTTGAACAAGGTCTAGCTTGTATGAGCAACAAAGCATTAGCATTCATGATGCTCAAGTATGCATGCACTAATTCAAAGTAGCACTTTGAGTTAGATTGATACATAAGGAATCTAGAAATGATTCTTTGAATGATCAAAGTTAGGATATATCAATCTTCTAAGTTGTTATACAATGGTTCATATGTCTTTGAAGATAAAGATGAATCTTACATATAATTGAGCTTCAAGACTACTAGGACCACCACCTACTAGAGAGATGAATCTCTTGCCAACCACTTTGGTTCTATTGAGGACTCAACCACTTTGGTTCTAAGCCACTCTTTTCAAAAGCAGCATTACTTGAGAACCACTCCTTTAGAAAAGTAGCATCAATTGTGAACAATCCTTGTTTGAGTCAATCTACACCACTCTTTTATGGATTGATTCTCCACCATCCTTTATCTAGAAAGGTGTCGATTAGAAAGAATGGTCCACAATGCTCCAGCTCATGAACCTATTGGGAAAAACCTTACTACTTGAAAGTTTTGAACTCAAGGCTTTCTCCTTTTCCCCCTTAAGACTTATCCACTAAGCGAGGTGGATTCTTGTGTTGGAGCATGAAACATTACAATGACCTACACAGAGAGATGATTCTCTTTTCCCTCCAAACCATAAGCCTCTATATAGATCTCTCCAAGGGTCTGCCTACTATGGTAAGTGTGTTGGTTGTGTAAAGAAGTGCGAGAGACACACAAGAAACACACACAAGGAGCACAAACGCAATAAGACACACAGAGAATGTAAGACAATAGTTACCAATATAACACAGGAGCAGTGGTAGAGAAGATAACAGATATAGGAGAATCTCAACAATTTTCTATTAACAGCAAGTACAAAGATGATGGCGTTGTCCACCCATGCGCTCTCAAGGTACAACTTAAATGATGATATAGACAACTCTAGATAGGGAGATACAAGGTAGAGGTATGCTGGCTCAATTGGATGTCTCAGGTAGTGCAGAAGTCATGTATATATAGGATCATGGGTGGCCTTTCGTGGATGGCTATACATGGGTGGTACAGCGTGGGCGGCCACCACCCGCGTAATTGCCATACGCGGCTTAGGCCGGTTGAACTGACCTAACAAATGTAAATGATTTTTGACTCCAACAGGGAATATTCCATGGAATATTCCCTTTAGTGTCGTAGGTGGGCTGCCCTCGAACCCCCACTAGGAGGCCCGCTGGCCCCCTTGGACCCCCCAGCCAAGGCTGCTCCCCCCTGCCCCGGACCCCACAATTGGGGACCCTGGTAACTCCCTTTCCTTACAATACCTTACATGGTCCAATTTGACCTTCATCCAACATGCAAGTTGGGATTCCCATCAATTGGGTAATGCATGCTTGGCTTCTCCTTATAATGGGGGCCTTACAAAATGTGCATACAATCATGAGGGGTAGACATTGATCATATACTAACACCCCCCCTCAATGTTTACCGATGATAAATCAAGTAGGTCTCGGTCCTATGCCCATCTATTGAAGATGCCTGTTGAGCTTCTCTCTTCCAAGTGCTTTAGTGAATATGTCAGCACAATTGCCTCCGTTTGGGCAATATTCTAGCTCCACAATTTCATCTTCAATTAGCTCACGAATGTAATGGTACTGTACTTCTATGTGCTTGGTGAGAGCATGAAATATTGGGTTCTTTGCAATAGCCATACAACTTTGATTATCACGCTTGAGTACAGTCGCCATATTTGATGGAAAGCCTAGATCTGCAAGAATTCTCCTTAACCAGACTGCCTCACAAGAAGCAAAACAAGCTGCTTTGTACTCTGCTTTAGTGGAGGAGAGTGCGAGAGTTGGTTGCATCCTACTTACCCAAGAAAATATTCCCAAACCAAGTGAGAAACAATATCCAGAAATTGATTTTCTAGAATCACAATCTCGAGCCCAATCTGAATCACAATATCCTTGAAGTGTATCACCTATGGTATACAAAATACCAAAATCCAAGGGTCCTGCAATGTACCTCAGAATTCACATTCCAGCATTCCAGTGACTCTCCTTAGGTTTGTTGGAAAACGTGCTTAACACTCCAACAACATAGCAAATGTCTGGTCTAGTGTTGCACAGAAAAATAAGACTTCCAACGAGCTTCCTATACTTCTTAGCATCTACATCAGACATGTTATCATCCATAGATAGATTATGATTTACCTCCATAGTTAGCATCAGAAGTACTTCTCTCAAAACCCATATTTTTGAAAAAAATATATATCCGTTGGTACCAAGCCCGTGGAGCTTGCTTAAGTCCATACAAAGCTTTCTTCAACCTGCAAACTTTATTTTCTGAATTGGGCACCTCAAAACCTAGTGGTTGAGATACATATACCTCCTCCTTGAGGTGACCATTCAAAAATGCAGATTTGACATCCATGGAAAATAGGCCAGGCCTTTTGTGCAGCTACTGCAAGTACCATCCGAATAGTTGTCATGTGTGTTGTTGGTGCAAAAGTTTCTTGAACATCAAATCCTTCGATCTGTGAAAAACCATGTGCAACTGATCTTGTCTTATACTTTTCTAATGTTCCATCTGCTTTATACTTAGCTTTCCAAATCCATTTAGTACCTATTACCTTCTTCTTTGGTGGCAAGTCGACTAGATCCCATGTATCATTTTTGAGTATACTATCATACTCAGACTAAATTTCCGCTCTCCAACTTGGATCATCAAGGGCTTCTTCAATGGTGGTAGGTTCCTTTATGGAGCCCATGATATCTTCCATTAAAGCCATGTTAACAATGTGTTCTAAGGCTCTTCTTTGCTCCTCTATTCTCTTTGATCTTTGTAATCCATCCGAGGATGATTCTGGTACATCTACATGTGGATTGTGATCATCAAAGAGCTATTGTGCCCACTTTGGTAGTGGCTTACATTGCGCAGCTACAACTAGTTGGCTTTTTATTGAGGAAATTTCTCCATCAGATGTTTCCTCCTCCTCAACTTTAACCTGTCTTTTGATAGGCACAAGGTGAGATATTTCTCCATCTGATGAGATAGTAGATTACCTTTATCTTCTACTAAGTGTGGTCGTTCATCAAACACCACATCTCGACTGACAAAAATCTTCCTTGCCTCAGGATCCCACAACTTGTATGCTTTAGACTCTTCAATATATCCTAGGAAGACACACTTTTTGCTTTTTGAGTCCAACTTTGATCTTGTTGAATCAGGAATATGTGCATAACAGAAACAACCAAAAATCTTGAAATGCAAAACTGAAGGCTTTTTACCAAAGTATGCTTCTTGAGGAGTCATCCCCTTCAGTGCTTTTGTGTAGCTTCGATTGAGGATGTAGACTGCTGTATTGACTGCTTCTGCCTAGAATGAATCAGGCATGTCTTGGGCTTTTAACATACAACAAGCCATTTCAACTACTGTCCTGTTCCTACGCTCAACAAAGCCATTTTGTTGAGGTGTATGAGCTGTGGTAAGTTGCCCTTTCACACCATTGCAAATCCAAGATGCCCAAATCATTGGTGCCATAACCTGCTTACATATTTATCTTCTGTAGCAATTAAGGCACATAACTCATACAAGTTATCACGTCTTATGCCTTTACCTACTAAATTACCTGATGAATCCATGATCTTTGTACCGCTCTTATTGAAGTGAACTTCGAGTCCACAATCTGTTATTGCAGAAACTGACAACAAATTTATTTTAGGTGTAGGTACATAGAGAACATCGGATAACTTTTTCTCAACACCTAGAGAAGTGATAAAAGAGATGGTTCCAGTTACTTCCGCTGGACACTTGGAGTCGTTTCCCACCACTACATTGATGGATTCATGTAGAGGCACTAGCAAACTATACCAATCCTTTTTACTGTTCATATGGCGAGAAGCTCCACTATCTAAAATCCATGGTTCATCAACACGAGCTTGAGCAAATGAGCATACCTCTTCAATAGCTACCCATAGTTCCAGCTCTGTGTTGTTTGCAGACTCTTTGCTCTTCCATGATGATTTTACAGTCCCATTCCGTTCATCAACTTGCTTCTTTTTGCAATCCTTGATGGCATGGCCTTTCTTTTCACAATAGAAGCAACTTCCTGTGAACTTTTTCTTCTTTGGCTTCTTCTTTGATCCATCAGAAGAGCCTTTACCTTTTGCATTTGCTGAGAATGCAACATCATTTGTACTTTGCCGATTCTTCGACCGCATCTCTTCTTCTAAAAGCATAGCACAAA
This sequence comes from Ceratopteris richardii, assembly GCA_020310875.1. NCBI lineage: Eukaryota > Viridiplantae > Streptophyta > Polypodiopsida > Polypodiales > Pteridaceae > Ceratopteris > Ceratopteris richardii. The sequence continues at coordinate 170,968,175 of CM035406.1, forward strand.
ACTCTTCAAATGTAAGGGGAGTTGGTCTTACATGAGTGTTAAGGGTTGTTACTAATCCATCATACTTTGCTGGAAGAACACGTACACATCTTCGAGCTAGCTCTTCTGGTGTTATAACAACACAAACTGCACCCAATTGGTCTTGAAGATGTTTTATCCGTTTGATAAAATCTTCAGCCTTTTCAGAATCAGAATGCTTTTCATTTGCCAACTGATTTTCTAAATTCTGTATCCTAGTGTGGTTCTTGGTCTCATATTGTCGAGGCAATATGCCCCAAGCCTCATGTGCTTTAGTAGTATGTTGAACTAAGATAAGCACAGAATCACTTACACTAGTGACAATTGCACATAATGCATCACCATTCTGCCTCTTCCAAGCTTGTACAAGATCTCGATCTGGCTGAATCATCAATCTTGAATTAGTGGATCTTCAACTAGTATAGGCTCTGGATCCAATCCCATCGGTCCCATGATAGTGTCAAGTAATTCATAGGAGTCTAAAATTGTAGAAATTTTGAACTTCTAGAGTGTATAGCTTCCCTTCAATGAATGTAAGTGGGTGAATTCGAATAGTTGCAACATTAACATTAGTTGAAGCACCAAGACCAGTGTTCGACGATGAAGCCATCATGTAATCACTCGAATAATCTACTGATATTCTAGTCCACTAGTAGGCTAAAATAGTGATACTTCTCAAGATATTCGAACCTTACGGCTCTGATACCATGTAAGCCAATAGTTACGAAATATAACACAATGCAGTAGCAGAGAAGATAACAGATATAGGAGAATCTCAACAATTTTCTACTAACAGCAAGTACAAAGATGATGGCATTGTCCACCCGTGCGCTCTCAAGGTAGAGCTTAAATGGTGATCTAGACAACTCTAGATAGGTAGATACAAGGTAGAGGTATGTTGGCTCAATTGGATGTCTCAGGTAGTGCAGAACTCATGTATATATAGGATCATGGGTGGCCTTTCGTGGACGGCTATACATGGGCGGTAGAGCATGGGCGGCCACCGCCCGCATAATTGTCATACGCGGCTTAGGCCAGTTGAACCGACCTACCAAATATAAATGATTTTTGACTCCAACAGGGAATATTCCATGGAATATTCCCTTTACCGTCGCACCACGGGTGCTGCCCCCGGACCCCCGCTAGGGGGCCCGCTGGCCCCCTTGAACCCCTCAGCCGGGGCTACTCCCCGCTACCTCGGACCCCACAATTGGGGACCCTGGTAAACTCCCTTTCCTTACAATACCTTACATGGTCCAGTATGACCTTCATCCAACATGCAAGTTGGGATTCCCATCAATTGGGTAATGCACGCTTGGCTTCTCCTCATAATGGGGGGCTTACAAAATGTGCATACAATCATGAGGGGTAGACATTGATCATATACTAACAGAGAAGACAAATGGCCGGAATAGCCCTCTCTATTGATGATGATCATAACTGAAGTAAGAGTTGAGTAATATCCCTAAGTACAAAGTACCACCACATATGAGTGTATCAAGTATGTGATAACATGGGGAAAAAACCTCTGGCCAACACGAGAGTAAAAAGTGCCAACATTGGAAGCTTTACCATGGTCAAATTCATTGGCATGGTTGCCACCTCCAATGGTTAGCACACCTCACTATTCTGCTTACTCGTTTAATCATGGTGGCTCCTCGTGATTTCAATGGATAGATCTAGTTTCTTGCAATTGAAGCAACTCTTGACACAAGCCCCTATCCTCCAAGCCCCAAAGTGGGATCTCCCTTTTCATTTCTTTGCGGATGCCTCTAATATTTCCATTGACAACATTCTTATGTAGATGACAAATAAATGGTATAGGCTAGTTTACTATGCTAGTCATTGGCCGATGCCTATCAAGCAAAATTATTCAGTTACTGAATGTGAATGTTTAGGCCTGATTTATTCCATTAAGAAATTTTGACATTATTTTATTATGCCAAAAGTTTACTTTCCACATTGATCATTTATCCCTTACTTACTTAGTATGTCAACGGAATTCATGAGGTCGATTAGCTCACTGGGTTTTATTTACTCCAAGAATTCCAATATGATGTCATTCATTGTCCAAGGTCTTCACATTTTGTGTTTGATTTTCTCTCTTGGTTGGATTTTGGTGAAGCCGCTACAGGAGTGGATGACTCCTCCCCTGATATTTATGCTTCACAGCCTAGTACCTCACTTGTAACATGGGATTTTGCCACTTCAGATTATGATACCTTACTTAAATTTCTATTAACCGGTTGTCCTCTTGATACTCTCCTTAGTGAGGCTGGACAAAAAATCGCATTATATAGTCATCGATTCTACCTTATTGTTGGTTAAATTTATTATTTTGATCCATTTGAAGCTTGCATCTAGTGTGTGTCGACTCATGAAGTTCCTTTGGTGTTAGCTCTTGCTCATTCAAATCCTACCAATGGTCATTTTTTGGCAAATTTAACTTATAAGAAGCCATTGGAGAGTCGCTTCTGGTGGCCTAGTATGCAACATGATACACATCATGTTCGTGCCCATGATCCATGCCAATGCACCACCCAATCTCTCCACATTCCCATTTCCCACTCCAACCCATCTTGCCCCTCGAGCCTTTCTAAAAGTGGCGATTGGATTTTATTAGAGCCATTACTCCTCGCATTATAATTAGTCATATTTGCTACATTTCAACCTATACTAACTATGCCATCCATTGGTTAGAAGCTTGGGTGGTGAAATCGGCCAATGCTTTAGTCATCACGCGTTACTTAACTCGTGATGTTTTTCCCCTACTTTGGCCTTCCTTTCAAAATTGTTTTGGACTGTGGTATCGATTTTGCTAAAGAATTAATCAACGCCCTAACTGATTCTTTCTGGATTATACATAAGCTCAATACTGTATTATCCCTGCGCTAATATTCTAGTGGAGAGCACTAACAAAACCTTGCTTACTATGTTAAAGAAGTTAATTGATGATTGCCCAAAGCATTGGGATCAACTGCTCGCTGCTGTATTATGGGCATATTCACACCACTTATGAAGTTAGTACTAGCTACACACCCTTTAAAATAGCCTATGGGTTGGAAGCTATCACCCCAGTGGAGATCTTTGTTCCTAGTTTAAGAGTTTCCATTGAACAGAAACTCCCTTCAAAGGATTCCCTTTTTATTTGTTTGGACAAACTCCACACATTGGATGAGCAATGCTTTGAAAGTTTCTTACTAATGTATAACCTTCAAATTCATCAAGCCCGAATTCATGATCGTTTTTGAAAAATGTTGGTATTCATTGAAGGATAGCTCATGCTATTTTATAATTCTAAATCAGATCACATTGCAAAAAAATTTGAATTTCAATGGTTTGGACCATACTGAATTATGTCTCCGTTAGGTTTGACCACATTTAGACTTGAGACATTTGCTGGAGAATCTTTACAATCCCAAGTTACAACCATATTATGGTTCCTTAATCATGTGATGCCACATCATCGTAGAAGACATACTGGTGCTGCCCATGAATCCATGCACGGTACTCCTCCTGCCACATGCATTTCCATGTCATGATTTCATGAGATTCCTCCCCTTCGTTTATTTCTTTTGTTTGCATCCTTTGGGTTATTCATAATTTTCAAGTTCTCTTGTTTTGCGGACATTTCCTCCTCTCTTATGGCTCTACTTGCCATGGAAGCTCTTGCATCCTTCGAATCTCTTGCTTGTGGCTATGCAGGATATGGCCTCTTAGCTCACTTGTAGAAGGTTGTAGAAACTTTTTTTGCTAGAATGGGATGCTATCCTCCCTCACTTTGAAGCATTGACTATCACTCAGTCTATCACTCAATGCCCCATTTTTGAGTCCCATCATCTGGCACATTCCTATTCAAGGCACCTCCCATTCTGTCATTGTCCCCATCGTTGGCTATTGCTTCCACCTTCCTCATGATGGAGCAACTTCTGTGAAACCACTTTCCCCTCAGGCAATGGGTGTTCTCACCCTGAGCCTGAGTGTTCCATTTTGTATTTTCTCATCATCTATGTTAACTTGTAGTATAAGTCTTATGGTATTTCTAGATGGTTTTATTCCTACCTATTTTGAGCCGACACCATGGACATCAATTGGGCAAATGTGTTATTCCAAAAACTTCATAAGGGATGTCAAGTTGTCATGTAGAAGTTGCAAAAGCACCCTTCCACTCATTCACATCTCCCTTACCTCTTTGCTGTTCTATTCTCGAGTTCCACCCCAATCCCTTTACACCTTCCTTTGGTTCCTCCTTCTGCTCAAATGGAAGTCCCTACTATGACGATTGAACCACTCTCTAATGATGATGAGAAAAGTGTGGGTGTCCCTTTTAATTATCGCAAACATCAATGAGATCCAATTCCTCTCGATTCATCTTCTCAAGAATCTTCAGCTCCCTCACCTCTGTGCCCTAATGATGATGGTCCTAGTATGGAGCATCTGTCTATTGAGCCTGTTCCTGATGCAGTCACTATTCCCAGTCCCCCACCTTCTTCCTTGCAATGTCAACGATTCCCAATCTTGCCCATCCCTCTTCCTCTCTAGTAGTTGTTCCTCCTCCTTCGTCACCCCGTCCACCACTTGTTTCTATTGCAATATGACCTTCTCCTTCTTCTTTGACTATTTCCCCAGATATGGTACCACTAGTTGCTCCCTTGCAAACACCACCCCAGTGATGGATATACCCTCTTTGTTGGCTCGATTGCCCTCTCCTATTGTAGAACAACCTAACTATTCCATTTCAAAACGTTGTCTTGCTTCACATGGATGGAGTACGCCTTCCATGACCTCACCATCTACTCATCCATGAATCCACCTCCTCGACCACCTATTGGATTGACACCCTTACTTACCCATGCCCTCGAATTCTTCTTTTTCTTTTGGAGTCAACTACGTGTTTGAGTTACAAGACCTAGTTGTTATGGGTTCTTGTTTGGTTCATGCCCACGAGGTAATCGTTTATCAATATAATAAGGTGAAACAACACAATTGGTCTCTTATGGCTAATAATGAGATGTTGTGTGAGCATGTTTCCACATTGGATGCCAATTTGGTTGAACGTGTGGCCTCTTGCAATCTTATGATTGACCTGGTGGAGGAGGAGAAATGGCAAACACAACTTTTAAAGATTTCTTTGAGTAGACTACCAGAGAGCAGGAGGATGCTCTGCAATAGGTACACAATCTACAGAAGAAAAATGATCAACATTAGGCTAATGTCACAATAGTTTTAATGAAGAATAAAAGTTTCCAAGAAATGATAAATGAAAATGTTTATCAATTGCAACAACTGCAAACCAAGCACGATCATTTGTTATGTAGTGTACAGGACCTCCGATTCAATAATGCTACATTGTTGGAGAGGTTATCCACCTCAACTTGTTCAAGGAGATGGTGGATAGTCTTTAGAGATGAAGTGGTGTTGCTTAAACCTGCTTCACACCAACCAAGACCAATTGTTGTAGAGTGTAGTGGGCCTCTTTAGCTTGCTAATGATCATAAAGAATCACCTATGTTGTTTGGAACATGATCTACTAATCAATGGATCAAAACAGATAGGTAGGAAATTGATTCAAGGTCATAGAATTGCTATTTTCAATATATTGAACAGTGCTCTAAACAGGATAACAATGAGCCTAATTCCTTTTGCTAATGTCTAATTGACTTAGACAACTACCAATCATGAGTGTTTTCAATGAAAATGATGAAGTACACGTTGAGTATGATGTTTAGCAAATCATAGGAGTTACCTGACATTTTCGGGATCCATCAGTCAACAAACCAGAGAGTAATGAAATGATAATATCTCACGATTCAGAGAAGTAATAATAATGAGATTTTGTAGCTATAAAGTGCACAATATAGAAAACTTATGATGCTTTAAATCACAACAAACGATCAATCACACACTGAGAAGAAGCTCTAAGAAGATCACTATACTGATGTAGTCATGGCAGAGAAGTGAAGTGAAGATGTAATGAAAATTTATGTATTAGATCATATACAAATACAATGTCATTGGAAATAATCTATTGCACAACGTGAGTAAAGTGATTGAGCTATGGACTGATCTCTAGAAAACACAATGTATTCCTCTCAATTGATCTCCTAGTCGAGGCGTATAAATGCATGCCTTTTTTATCTATATTTATAAATGAGTTTGGAGCCAATCTTTTGAATTCAAATTCAAAAGTTCAGCTAAAAGTAAATCCTAAACTATAGGATATATTATCTCATCAAAATACTACCACATGAATTGAGATTTGATGCTTCCTAACTCCACATGGAACTAAGATTCATTTACAAAGGTAAATGTAGTTGATTTTACAAGAGATTGATCATATAAGGCTCTATGAGAAATATGTTGATATATTTAAGTAGTGATGTGTGTGAACACACTAGGACCCCCGAGGCACTTTTTTCCCTCTTTAGGAGGTTTTTTCCCCTGGCTTGTATATACGACGATTGCCCTAATGGGCTACTTATCTTTGTACATTCTCTAGTAATACCTTCAGTATTGTGTGTTGTGCTCCAAGCTTCTTCTCCTTCCTTGTGTTGTTCACGTGCTTCTGTAGACGTCTATCTCCAACAATTGGTATCAGAGCAGGTCGTCGCTTCATCTAGGGTGCTGCAGACACTCTTTTGGTTGCAATCTCAGAATCGCACGAATTTTGGTGATCATACTCAGCGTGTTTTGCCAAAATCGTGATCTGAGCTCGTTTTGGCCTCTAAATGCACTATTGCAATGCTTGTGCAGGCTATTTCGTCTTTTTGTGCCAAAGCTATATACCAGTTTCTATTCGCTAGTATAAGCGTCTTGAAGTCAGATACAGGTTTAGCGGAATTTGTCTAGGCAGTTCTGTTCAACTTTTTGAGATACAGTCAATTTTCTGCATCGAGCTATTTTAGTCACCGGCCATGGCTGAAAGTAGTGATGTATTCCGTATGTTGGTTGTTGAGGATATGTTGGATGGTACCAACTACTCGTTATGGGCTTATATGATGCAACATGTATTGGTTGCAAAAGGACTATGGATCATTGTGCAGGGTGTTGAAAAACGTCCTATCACACCTGCAACTGTTACAACTGCAGGTAGAGAAGTTGAGGCAGAAGGTGTCGAAGATGATGATATTTTGGATATTCCTGTTTGTGTTGTGGTTTTTGCTACACCTACTGCAGAGAAAATTTGTTGGGATGGCAGAGATGCCCAAGCACATGCATTGATAGCTTTGTCTATCAAACGTGCCATTATTCCTCACATTCGCTCTTGCAGAATAGCTAAGGATGCTTGGGATACACTTACCACATTGTACCAAGCTAGGAATGAGGCTCGTGTTGCTTACCTCCGAAAGCAGTTGGAGAGTGAGCACATGAATGAAGGTGATTTTATGGACAATTTTCTAACAAAGATAAAAGACTTGAAGGAACAATTGATTTCTTCTAATGAGGTTATACCAGATAGCTCACTTTTGTAGACCGTTATGAATGGTCATCCTGATTCATATCAAAGTTTTGCTTCTACTCTTCGGTTGATGATGAAAGGCAATCCAAATGCCTTGTCATTCGAGGAGTTAGTGTCTGTTCTGTTGCAGGAAGATCATTCCAGGTAGAATAGGTCCATTATGCGTGTTGCAGATCAAGCTTTCCTGGCTAGTCAGAAGGGCAAAGAAAAATGGAGCTCTTCAACTAGTAAGCAAAAATCTACAAATGATGCACATTTGAAGAAGGAAGATAAAGATGAGAAGAAATCAGAAAAGCAAAAATTGTTTTGCAAGTATTGTAAAGGGAATGATCATACCATAAAGAACTGTCCAAAATTGGCTGCTAAAGAGACAAAAAATAAAGAGGCTGGAATGGTTGCAGAGGCCTCTACACCAAAAACAGAGTCTGCTAATCTTGTGTAGGAAGAAGAATGGGTGTTTACTACTATCTAGAGTTTTGACCCATCTTCTTATGAGCAGTGCATGTCTGCAGTAGACTCAGATATTTGGTATTTTGACAGTGCGGCGACCAAACATATTACCTCGCAGCGCAATTTTTTCTCTTCACTCAAGCTTGCCCCTACAGGGAATACTGTTACATGCACCAACTCCTCTTATCCTGTTATGGGAGTTGGTAAGATCATTTTAAATACTGTTGATGGTAGTTCTTTCACTTTGTCAGATGCTTTATTTGTGCGAGGGATCAAGAAGAACCTGTTATCAGTTTCTACATTAGCCAAGATTGGCTTGGTTGTGAAATTTGTTGATGACAGGTGTACAGTTCATGATCTCTCAAATGGCGATGTGATTATTGCTTCTGGCATTTTATGTCGTGGGTTGTATAAGCTCATAGACTATGAAAGATCTGTGAATGATTCGGCATGTGCAGTACATGATTCTCATGCTATGTCAGAGGCAAAGCTTTGGCATGCAAGCTTTGGTCATCTAAATTTTGCTAGTTTCCTACGCCTGCAGAAATCTGAAATGGTGTCCTCTTTGCCCAAACTTGAGGCACCTGGAAAACATGTTTGTGAAGGCTGTATTTTGGGCAAAATGCAACATTCCTCATTTCCAAAAGATGGTTCAGTTCGGGCTACTCAGAAATTGCATCTTGTACATAGTGATGTCTGTGGTCCTATGCAGACACCTTCTTTTGGAAATTATCTTTACTTCGTGACTTTCATTGATGATTTTTCCAGGCATGCATGGGTATATCCATTGAAGGCAAAGTCTGAAGTGTTCATGTGCTTCAAACAGTTTTTGGTTTTGGCTGAAAATTTGTCAACATGTAAAATGGGCACCCTCCGTTCAGATCGAGGGGGGGAATATATGTCTTCTGATTTTAATGCATTTTTGGTTGAACGTCGGATAAAACACCAGTGTAGAGTGCCATATACACCTCAACAGAATGGAGTTGTTGAATGCAAGAACATGTCACTCATGGAGATGGTGAGGTGTATGGTCAAGAGTCAGGCTTTACCACATAGTTTCTGGCTTGAGGCTTTCATGTGTGCAGCATATGTACTTAACAGGTGTCCCACTAAGCGCTACAGTCTATCACTCCATATGAGGCTTGGCATGATCGCAAGCCATTTGTTGCTCATTTGCATGTTTTTGTTTGTTTGGCATATGCATTAGTGCTTGAACAACATCGCAAAAAATTGGATGATAAAGCAGTAAAATGTATTTTTGTTGGGTACAGTTCTGAAAGTAAAGGCTATTGTGTGTATCATCCGCAGACTAAACGCATTTTGGTGAGCCGTGATGTTGTTTTTGTGGAAGATGCTATTCAACCATTACTTTCATGTACTAAGGAGACATGTGTTAGCTCCAAAGACATGTATGATACTTTGCTGCCTCTTTTTACAAGTGGACAGTCTAGTGCTGGTCCCAATGAGGCAACTTCTCAGCCTTTGCAGGTTTCATGTGATGATGCAGATCATTCCATTTCTAATACAGATTTACATGATGCACTAGTTGATGAGAGAGCTGATATTGAACATGCAAAAACTATGCCAAAATGGCTGGTGTAGACTTTACGTGACAGCAAATTAGATGCACCTCTGTCATATCATACTCGTTCAGGCTCTCATAGTGCCTCTTTTGCATCAGATTGCTATGCTATGGATGCATCTAGTCATTGTGATGAGAACGAGCCTATTTCGTTTGATGAAGCACAAAATTAAGAAAATTGGATGGCTGCTATGCAATCTGAATATGATGCTATAATGAAGAATGGTACTTGGTCTTTATGTGACTTTCCTCTTGGCAAGAAGGCCATTGGCACTAAGTGGGTATACAAGCTGAAGCGTAAACCGGATTGTACAATTGACAGGTATAAGGCTAGGCTTGTTGCAAAGGGTTATGCATAGGAAAGAGGCATTGATTTTGATGAGACCTTTGCACCTACATGCCGTATGACTACTGATCAGAGCATCTGTGCACTTGCAGCTCATCATGGTTGGAATGTACATTAGTTGGACATTAAAACTGCATTTCTGAATGGTGACTTGCATAAAGAAGTGTATGTTTTTCATGTTGGTGCATTTTACCCAAGCCTACATGCTTGATATTATTTGATATGATGTTCACTTGTAGCCATATGTGTAGACATATGAACACCTCTTGTAAAAGAGCACATTTTTTCTCTTGTAATTGTAAAAAAGAAAAAAGAAAAAGAATGACTTATGTCATCCATGATGTAAAAGCAAAGTTGTGGCTCCAACTAACTAAAACCACAAATTAGTGAGCTGAGGTAATATTTCCTAACTTTGGGGATCACTTTTAGGTGGAACCATTCGAATTCGAATTCAAAACTCCCTCCAAGAGTAGCTATAAAAAGAGCAAGAAGGAAGAGGCCATCAACAAGCCTTGTACATGACCACTTTATGTCATTTTGTAGAGATTGAAGAGCTTACTCTATAGCTCTATAATTCTACTCCCATTGTGCAAATATTCATTGCCAATGTGGTTGCAATCATATGTGAATTTATACATTCATCATTCTCTACTTCTCTGTTTTGTTCTCTGCTATACTCACTCAGAGTAGTTACCTCAAAAGGTCATATCTCGAGTTCTACTCAATCTTTTTTAATTTTTTAACATGCGTTGGATAGCTTTTAAAGTCTAGTTTTTGCACATAAATTTTCATCATCGTTGGATTTGTAATCTGGGAGTAATCTTCATTTTACTGCTCACTAGTCTATCTCTATAGAGCCCCGACAATGGCCGGCATGTTCCAGATTTTGTTAAAAGTTTTTCTCAATCCTCAGATGATCATTTGAAGTGTTCTAACTTGGAATAGCAAGCTTGCTAAGTCTATTTGATATTCCCAAAAGTAATATATCCAATTCGTACCAAGTTGAGAGCATTGTTCATTTTTTCCAGCATGTGTATGTACAAAAATAGCAAGTTTTGGGAGC
>CM035406.1:171020519-171030519 GCA_020310875.1 Ceratopteris richardii
AACATCATTTCCTGTAATGATGATGTCATCAACATAGACACACAAGTATATTACCTCTGAATTGTTCTTCTTTATAAACAATGAAGTATCTGCTTTACTCATCACAAATCCTTGATCCAAGAGATAGGTTGTCAACCTATAATTCCATGCTCTAGGTGCCTGCTTCAATCCATACAGAGCTTTCTTCAATTTGCAAACATGATTTACCTTATTGGGATCCTCATAGCCAGGTGGTTGTGACATGTAGACCTCTTCAGATATCCATCCATTCAAGAATGCATTCTTCACATCCAATTGGTACATGTTCCAATTCTTGGATGCAGCTACACTCACCATAATTCTGATAGTTGGCATCTTGGCCACAGGAGAAAAAGTCTCCTCATAATCAATGCCTTGGGTTTGTGCAAAACCCTTGGCTACCAACCTAGCTTTGTGCCTGCTTATTGTACCATCTGAGTTCCTTTTGAGTTTGTAGATCCATCTGGATCCTATCACCTTCATGGAGTCCTTCTTGGGTACCAAGTCCCAAGTATCACTCTCCTTGAGAGCCTCCATTTCTTCATCCATTGCTTCCTTCCATTCTGGTTTAGTAATAGCTTCCTCAAATGTACCTGGTTCTTCACTTAAGATATCCTTTGCAAGATATACAGAGTGCTTGGTTACAAGTGAAGTATCATACCCATACCTAATAGGTTTCTTCTTTTCCCTTGAAGATCTCCTCATAGCTTGAGTTGAGGATTCTGGATTGTCTTCAAGTTGCTTCATCTTCATCTTCCCTTTGGATTTCCAAGCTTTGAATTCTTCAATGTTGATGGTGTCTTCATCATCTGAGCTTGTGTCCTCATTCTGAGTTGGTTCTTGCCTGACAAGCTTTGGAAAGTCTTCTTCCATATCATAAGGTAGGCTAACTTTCCTGCACTCATTATCATACCATGAATCATTTTCATCAAAGATTACATCTCTGCTTACCTTGAAGCCTTTGTTTGAGGGGTTATAGAACCTGTATCCTTTCTGATTCAAATCATAACCAATAAAGATACACTTTTCAGCCTTGGGGTCTAGCTTTTCCCTTACCTGTGAGGGAATATGCACATATGCAACACACCCAAAGATCTTGCAATGATCCAGAGATGGTCTCTTACCATGCCAAGCCTCATAGGGTGTCATTCCATCAAGTGTCTTTGATGGCAACCTGTTGATTAAGTATGTGGCAGTAGATACACTCTCTGCCCAAAGATAGTTTGGTAATTTTTTCTCATTAAGCATAGACCTAGCTGTCTCCACAATGAGTCTATTCCTTCTTTCAGCTACCCCATTTTGTTCAGGTGAGTACCTTGTGGTAATCTCCCTCTTGATGCCTCTTTCCTGCAAGAACTCTTCAAAGTCATTGGAGAAGTATTCTCCACCACCATCTGACCTTAGCCTCTTCAAATGTCTACCTGTTTGATTCTCAACTAATGCAAGATATCTTTTGAAACAATTAAATACTTCATCTTTATGTTTCATGAAGTACAAGACAGTCCATCTGCTATAGTCATCAATAAAAGATACATAGTACCTTGATCCAGATATGGATGGCTCCTTGCTTGGTCCCCAAACATCTGTATGCACCAATTCCAAGTAGTCTTCATGCATAAAACCTTTTTTGGTATATGGCAATCTGTGTGACTTACCAAATTGACAAGCCCCACACTTGTATATCATGTGTTGCTTGGATACATTAGGTATCCCAAGCACACATTGATCTCTGCTCATTTGCTTTATTGTCCTCTCTCCAATGTGACCTAATCTCTTGTGCCACATCTCCAATTCTGATAGAGTTTGGTCCTTGTAGTTGTATAATGCAATGTTCTTAGTATCCTCAAGTTCAAAAGTAAATAGTCTACCTGATTTCTCTCCCTTGGCTATCCTTCTGAATCCATGTCTTGGATCCTCCACATATGCACCATGTTGAGTGAACCTGACCTGTAGACCTTTTTCAACAATCTGACCTACACTCATCAAATTCTTGGTGATTGTTGGAACATACAATACTCTGCTTAGCAAATTCTGATTACCATCACTTGTTTTGACATTACCTACTTTAACCACTGAATGTTTAGTGTCATCACCTGTCTGCACTTGGTGCTTGCCTTTAGGTTCTTCCAAATCAGAGAGTAAGGCAACATTCCCAGCTACATGGTTAGAGCAACCTGAATCAATATAGAACAAATGATCATCATTGATACCTGATTTAGATGTCATGTTCATAATCAACAAGGAATCATCTTGATCCTCTGCATAATTGTTGTAATCCTTTCTGTTCCTGTATCCTCCTTGATAATTGCCATTGTGATTGTAGTTATTGTTGTAGTTATTGTTGTAATTATTGTTGTAGCCATGGTAGCCTTGAGATTGATTGAATCTGCCTCTGCCTTGGAAGTATCCTCCTCTTTGGTGACCTCTTCCTCTTTGATTTTTGTAGTTCTTGTAGCATTCATATGTAGTATGGTTAGACAAGCCACAAATATTGCATGGAGATTGATTATAGGGTCTCCCCCTACCTGACTTACCTCCTCTGCCCCTACCTCTAGATGATCTACCTCTCCCTGCATAGTTTGCTTGGGAGGTGGATCCTTCTTCATCAACTTTCTTACTTTTACCCTTGTCTTTAGACTTCTTATCTGTATATAGGGCAGAGGGATTGTTACCTTTTGATTGCTCTCCATTCTTTGTGATCTTTGCTTCATGTGTGAATAGTTGTCCAATCAGAGTTGTTAGATCAGGTGCTTGGATGTCCATGTACAAGTCCATTGCAGTGGTAAAGCTTTCCCACTTGTCATCTGCTTTGAGTCCATTGATCACTTGTCTGACTATTTGCTCTTCTTCAATTTCTTCTCCAACACTTGCAAGTTGATCTGCAATGTCTTTGACTTTGGTGACAAATTCTGAGACACATTGTTTTGATTGCTTCCTGAGAGTTGTAAACTCAATCCATAGCTGATTCTTTCTGGCCCTTGTGCTTGATGAGAAGTATGTTGACAAGGTTTCCCAAGTCTCTTGGGAAGTCTTACAGTTCCTAACATGAGGTAGAAGGAAATCAGAGATAGAGTTTAGAAGATATGACCTTGCCAAAGCATCTTTAGCACACCATTGATTAAGTCTCTCATGCTCATCCTTTGTAGGTAGGCCTCTGGTTTTGAATGAGGGCAACTCCTCATCTCCTGATATGTATCCATACAAGCTTCTCCCTTGTAGATAAGTCTTCATTCTTAATGACCATGCCTGGTAGTTATTCCTATCCAATTTGTCAATGAAGGAAGGGAAACCATCACCCATGATTACCTTATTTGCTCTGATACCACTGTTGGATGTGATGGCTGGGTACAATCAGAAGATCAAGTTGGTGCTGCTAGACTTGCTTCACACCTGCCCTCTTTTCTCTTCAGATATGGTTAGGAGACTCCTTGAGCTTCCAAATGACACCAAGAAACTATATATGTGCTTTACAAAATGATTGAGTAATGTCCAAATCAAAACAGATGATTTTGAACCTTCACAACTCCAAAAACTTACTATTCCTGTAATGATACCTGCTCAGTTCTAAGCTCAGTGTGTCCAGCACACTTGCAATTGGTTTAATTCCTTCTGGGAGTATTAAATTAACTTAACAAGCTATCATTAGCAAGTTAAATCACTCCAAATAACAAACTATACACTGAGCATGATCTTTAGCAAAATCAGGGACACCCCCGATTTTTTAGGAACAACATAGAAATATACCAGTGATCACTTCGACAGCGATTTCTCCCAATTGGCTGAATAGAATGACTTGAAATTTTGTAATGTTGTAGAATGCTTTCAGCTGGTTCCAATGAGCCCTGGATCATCAAATTTGGTTCAGTAGATCTTGAGATATGCCCAGTTGAAGTTGACAGACTTTGAGGTGAATGACTCAGAAAACACAGAGATAAGAACTATGAATATATGTATTGAATCTATCAAATGTACATTCCCATTGGCATGTAGAGTGATGCCCAATGGTACTCAGAGGTGTAGGCTAAGTAGTAGCTCTCACACACTCTATGATCTGCTTGGATTAGCCTCGGGAAGTGAGCTTCTATACCCGCGACTTTTACATTGCTCTTTTATAGGAATTCTTGAATGAATTTGAATTTGAATTCAAATTAAAGTTCCCTTGATTCTCTCCACTAGACTTAGGGAGATATTCCCTCAACTAAATCATCTAACTTTTCCACGACTCTAGTCTAGTAGGTGTGATTACATTGTTGATAAAGTCACATAGACTTTTTACATGAGATAAAAGGTAAGAATCAATAAGACTAGGTTCATATGGTTATTGATTCTTGTGAATGTATCATTCAAGGGTCCAATCTTTTAATCTTCCAAGGTTCCAATAGTCCAAGCTTTATGTTGAGTCTTCAAGGCACAAATCAAAGCCAAGTGTTAAGGCTTGTTTGCACCAACAGCTCCCCCTCAAGCCAAACACTTGCTTGAGTCTTCATCTTTAGTCTTCAATGATATCCTGCAATCCTATCATGGATTTAAACCTGCATAGCTTGCTCCCATCCAAAGCTTTTGTAAGCAAATCTGCACATTGAATATTAGTGGACACATATGATAATTGGATTTCCTTGCTAAGTAATTTCTCCCTCACATAGTGGTAATGCACCTCTATGTGTTTTGTCCTAGCATGATACACAGGATTAGCTGCTAGGTGAAGTGAACTTGTGTTATCTCCAAATATGATAGGTGGCCTTGTATATAGACCCAATTCTGAGTATAGTAGCTTCAACCATATGGCTTCTTGAGTGGCATTGGCTAGCCCTCTGTACTCTGCCTCAGTAGATGATAGGGCTACTGTGGGTTGTTTCTTGGATGACCAAGAAATTGGTTTATCACCTGCAAAGCATATGTAACCAGATGTACTCCTTCTGTCATCCTTGCAACCTGCCCAATCTGCATCTGAGTATACCTTGATGTCAATATCTGATGAATATGGATAATACAAACCATGATTTTGTGTTCCCTTTAGGTACTTTACTATCTTCTTGGCTGCCTCCAAATGTGGTACTCTTGGTTTATGCATAAATTGGCTAAGTACACTAACACCATATGATATATCAATCCTGGTTAAGGTAGCATAATTTAGACTACCTACCAAACTTTGATAACCTGTAATATCCTTGAGTTCTTCTCCTTCATGTGCACTGAGTTTGTGGTTGACCTCCATAGGAATGTTTGAGACTTTAGCTTCCTGCAAATTAAACTTCTTGACCATGTCCTGAATGTATTTTTTTGAGTAATGAATATACCTGAATTTGTGTAGACCAATTCAAGCCCTAGGAAGTACTTCAATAATCCAAGATCATTGATCTTGAATTCCTTCATCATTTGACCTTTGATGTGTCTAATTCCTTGAACATCATTTCCTGTAATGATGATGTCATCAACATAGACACACAAGTATATTACCTCTGAATTGTTCTTCTTTATAAACAATGAAGTATCTGCTTTACTCATCACAAATCCTTGATCCAAGAGATAGGTTGTCAACCTATAATTCCATGCTCTAGGTGCCTGCTTCAATCCATACAAAGCTTTCTTCAATTTGCAAACATGATTTACCTTATTGGGATCCTCATAGCCAGGTGGTTGTGACATGTAGACCTCTTCAGATATCCATCCATTCAAGAATGCATTCTTCACATCCAATTGGTACATGTTCCAATTCTTGGATGCAGCTATACTCACCATAATTCTGATAGTTGGCATCTTGGCCACAGGAGAAAAAGTCTCCTCATAATCAATGCCTTGGGTTTGTGCAAAACCCTTGGCTACCAACCTAGCTTTGTGCCTGCTTATTGTACCATCTGAGTTCCTTTTGAGTTTGTAGATCCATCTGGATCCTATCACCTTCATGGAGTCCTTCTTGGGTACCAAGTCCCAAGTATCACTCTCCTTGAGAGCCTCCATTTCTTCATCCATTGCTTCCTTCCATTCTGGTTTAGTAATAGCTTCCTCAAATGTACCTGGTTCTTCACTTAAGATATCCTTTGCAAGATATACAGAGTGCTTGGTTACAAGTGAAGTATCATACCCATACCTAATAGGTTTCTTCTTTTCCCTTGAAGATCTCCTCATAGCTTGAGTTGAGGATTCTGGATTGTGTTCAAGTTGCTTCATCTTCATCTTCCCTTTGGATTTCCAAGCTTTGAATTCTTCAATGTTGATGGTGTCTTCATCATCTGAGCTTGTGTCCTCATTCTAAGTTGGTTCTTGCCTGACAAGCTTTGGAAAGTCTTCTTCCATATCATAAGGTAGGCTAACTTTCCTGCACTCATTATCATACCATGAATCATTTTCATCAAAGATTACATCTCTGCTTACCTTGAAGCCTTTGTTTGAGGGGTTATAGAACCTGTATCCTTTCTGATTCAAATCATAACCAATAAAGATACACTTTTCAGCCTTGGGGTCTAGCTTTTCCCTTACCTGTGAGGGAATATGCACATATGCAACACACCCAAAGATCTTGCAATGATCCAGAGATGGTCTCTTACCATGCCAAGCCTCATAGGGTGTCATTCCATCAAGTGTCTTTGATGGCAACCTGTTGATTAAGTATGTGGCAGTAGATACACTCTCTGCCCAAAGATAGTTTGGTAATTTTTTCTCATTAAGCATAGACCTAGCTGTCTCCACAATGAGTCTATTCCTTCTTTCAGCTACCCCATTTTGTTCAGGTGAGTACCTTGTGGTAATCTCCCTCTTGATGCCTCTTTCCTGCAAGAACTCTTCAAAGTCATTGGAGAAGTATTCTCCACCACCATCTGACCTTAGCCTCTTCAAATGTCTACCTGTTTGATTCTCAACTAATGCAAGATATCTTTTGAAACAATTAAATACTTCATCTTTATGTTTCATGAAGTACAAGACAGTCCATCTGCTATAGTCATCAATAAAAGATACATAGTACCTTGATCCAGATATGGATGGCTCCTTGCTTGGTCCCCAAACATCTGTATGCACCAATTCCAAGTAGTCTTCATGCATAAAACCTTTTTTGGTATATGGCAATCTGTGTGACTTACCAAATTGACAAGCCCCACACTTGTATATCATGTGTTGCTTGGATACATTAGGTATCCCAAGCACACATTGATCTCTGCTCATTTGCTTTATTGTCCTCTCTCCAATGTGACCTAATCTCTTGTGCCACATCTCCAATTCTGATAGAGTTTGGTCCTTGTAGTTGTATAATGCAATGTTCTTAGTATCCTCAAGTTCAAAAGTAAATAGTCTACCTGATTTCTCTCCCTTGGCTATCCTTCTGAATCCATGTCTTGGATCCTCCACATATGCACCATGTTGAGTGAACCTGACCTGTAGACCTTTTTCAACAATCTGACCTACACTCATCAAATTCTTGGTGATTGTTGGAACATACAATACTCTGCTTAGCAAATTCTGATTACCATCACTTGTTTTGACATTACCTACTTTAACCACTGAATGTTTAGTGTCATCACCTGTCTGCACTTGGTGCTTGCCTTTAGGTTCTTCCAAATCAGAGAGTAAGGCAACATTCCCAGCTACATGGTTAGAGCAACCTGAATCAATATAGAACAAATGATCATCATTGATACCTGATTTAGATGTCATGTTCATAATCAACAAGGAATCATCTTGATCCTCTGCATAATTGTTGTAATCCTTTCTGTTCCTGTATCCTCCTTGATAATTGCCATTGTGATTGTAGTTATTGTTGTAGTTATTGTTGTAATTATTGTTGTAGCCATGGTAGCCTTGAGATTGATTGAATCTGCCTCTGCCTTGGAAGTATCCTCCTCTTTGGTGACCTCTTCCTCTTTGATTTTTGTAGTTCTTGTAGCATTCATATGTAGTATGGTTAGACAAGCCACAAATATTGCATGGAGATTGATTATAGGGTCTCCCCCTACCTGACTTACCTCCTCTGCCCCTACCTCTAGATGATCTACCTCTCCCTGCATAGTTTGCTTGGGAGGTGGATCCTTCTTCATCAACTTTCTTACTTTTACCCTTGTCTTTAGACTTCTTATCTGTATATAGGGCAGAGGGATTGTTACCTTTTGATTGCTCTCCATTCTTTGTGATCTTTGCTTCATGTGTGAATAGTTGTCCAATCAGAGTTGTTAGATCAGGTGCTTGGATGTCCATGTACAAGTCCATTGCAGTGGTAAAGCTTTCCCACTTGTCATCTGCTTTGAGTCCATTGATCACTTGTCTGACTATTTGCTCTTCTTCAATTTCTTCTCCAACACTTGCAAGTTGATCTGCAATGTCTTTGACTTTGGTGATAAATTCTGAGACACATTGTTTTGATTGCTTCCTGAGAGTTGTAAACTCAATCCATAGCTGATTCTTTCTGGCCCTTGTGCTTGATGAGAAGTATGTTGACAAGGTTTCCCAAGTCTCTTGGGAAGTCTTACAGTTCCTAACATGAGGTAGAAGGAAATCAGAGATAGAGTTTAGAAGATATGACCTTGCCAAAGCATCTTTAGCACACCATTGATTAAGTCTCTCATGCTCATCCTTTGTAGGTAGGCCTCTGGTTTTGAATGAGGGCAACTCCTCATCTCCTGATATGTATCCATACAAGCTTCTCCCTTGTAGATAAGTCTTCATTCTTAATGACCATGCCTGGTAGTTATTCCTATCCAATTTGTCAATGAAGGAAGGGAAACCATCACCCATGATTACCTTATTTGCTCTGATACCACTGTTGGATGTGATGGCTGGGTACAATCAGAAGATCAAGTTGGTGCTGCTAGACTTGCTTCACACCTGCCCTCTTTTCTCTTCAGATATGGTTAGGAGACTCCTTGAGCTTCCAAATGACACCAAGAAACTATATATGTGCTTTACAAAATGATTGAGTAATGTCCAAATCAAAACAGATGATTTTGAACCTTCACAACTCCAAAAACTTACTATTCCTGTAATGATACCTGCTCAGTTCTAAGCTCAGTGTGTCTAGCACACTTGCAATTGGTTTAATTCCTTCTGGGAGTATTAAATTAACTTAACAAGCTATCATTAGCAAGTTAAATCACTCCAAATAACAAACTATACACTGAGCATGATCTTTAGCAAAATCAGGGACACCCCCGATTTTTTAGGAACAACATAGAAATATACCAGTGATCACTTCGACAGCGATTTCTCCCAATTGGCTGAATAGAATGACTTGAAATTTTGTAGTGTTGTAGAATGCTTTCAGCTGGTTCCAATGAGCCCTGGATCATCAAATTTGGTTCAGTAGATCTTGAGATATGCCCAGTTGAAGTTGACAGACTTTGAGGTGAATGACTCAGAAAACACAGAGATAAGAACTATGAATATATGTATTGAATCTATCAAATGTACATTCCCATTGGCATGTAGAGTGATGCCCAATGGTACTCAGAGGTGTAGGCTAAGTAGTAGCTCTCACACACTCTATGATCTGCTTGGATTAGCCTCGGGAAGTGAGCTTCTATACCCGCGACTTTTACATTGCTCTTTTATAGGAATTCTTGAATGAATTTGAATTTGAATTCAAATTAAAGTTCCCTTGATTCTCTCCACTAGACTTAGGGAGATATTCCCTCAACTAAATCATCTAACTTTTCCACGACTCTAGTCTAGTAGGTGTGATTACATTGTTGATAAAGTCACATAGACTTTTTACATGAGATAAAAGGTAAGAATCAATAAGACTAGGTTCATATGGTTATTGATTCTTGTGAATGTATCATTCAAGGGTCCAATCTTTTAATCTTCCAAGGTTCCAATAGTCCAAGCTTTATGTTGAGTCTTCAAGGCACAAATCAAAGCCAAGTGTTAAGGCTTGTTTGCACCAACATATCTATCTATCTATCTATCTATCTATCTATCTATCTATCTATCTATCTATCTATCTATCTATCTATCTATCTATCTATCTATCTATCTATCTATCTATCTATCTATCTAT